>RJWJ010007599.1:17792-56958 GCA_004363605.1 Indri indri | reverse complement strand
GGCTCATACCAACACTTTGAGAGGCCAAGGCAGGAGCGTCACTTGAAGCCAAAAGTTTGAGACCATCCTGGGCAATATAACAACACCCTGTCTCTCCAAAAAAATTAAAAACTAGCCAGGTGTGGTGACACATGCCTATAGTCCCAGCTACTCAGGAGGCTAAGGCAGGAGAATTTCTTGAGCCCAGAAGTTGGAGATTACAGTGAGCTATCATCATGCCACCACTGCACTCTAGCCTGGACAACACAGAAAGATCCTGTCTCAAAAAAAAAAACAAAACAAAAACAAAAAAAAAAGGAAGGAAGGATAGAAGGAACGGAGGGAGGGAAAGAAGAAAAAGAAACTATCACTTCTTGAGTTTCAAAATAGTATCAAAGAAAAATATTTATACAGAGACTATTAAAATACTCTTCCCTTTTCCAACTATACATCTATGTAAGACCAGATTCACTTCATCTTCTACAACTAAAATAACATTCACAAAAGACTGAATGTAGAAGATGATATGAGACTCTAGATGTCACTTTTTAAGCTAGACGTTAGAGAAACTTGCAAACATGTAAAAAAAAAATGCCACTTTTCTCAGTAAATAGCTATTTCATTTCATTTTTTTTTTTTTTTAAGACAGGGTCTCACTCTGTCATCCAGGCTGGAGTGAGGTGGCATGATCATAGCTCATTATAACCTTGAACTTCTGGACACAAGCAAACCTCCCGCTTCAGCCTCCTGAGTAGCTAGGACTACAGGTATGTGCCACCATGCCTGAGCAGCTTTTTTATTAATATTTTTTGTAGAGACAGGATCTCACTATGTTGCCAAGGCTGGTCTCGACTCATTAAAGGCATGAGTCACCATGCCGAGCCTAAAATGTGTGTTATGTAATACATAATGGGTTTATAATTGCTATTTTTAAATGAATTAGCAAATAGGGTTCCCTCAGACCAAACATATTCCTGTTGTACTAGTAGAAAATATAGAAGACTTTATTAAAAAGCCTCACTATATGTATGGCACAAAATCCAAAAATCATAAGAGACAGACTGATAAATTTAACTGTATTAAAAGAAACTTCCATGTGGAAAAACGTTTCAGGAGTATCATCAAAAGACAAACTGAAAACAATACCCAAAACTCACATCACATACGTTAGACTAATTTCTTTAGTGTATAGGTAGCTCCCACACATTAATGTGTAAAAAAAAACCTAACAACATTCTCTAAAAACGAACAAAGAATATTTAAAAAAAAAAAAAAAGGAAATATTGGCCGGGCGCGGTGGCTCACACCTGTAATCCTAGCACTCTGGGAAGCCGAGGCAGGAGGATCGCTCGAGGTCAGGAGTTCAAGACCAGCCTTAGCAAGAGCAAGACTCCATCTCTACTAAAAATAGAAATAAATTATCTGGACAACTAAAAAATATATATAGAAAAAATGAGCCGGGCATGGTGGTGCATGCCTGTGGGCCCAGCTACTCGGGAGGCTGAGGCAGAAGGATCACTTAAGTCCAGGAGTCTGAGGTTGCTGTGAGCTAGGCTAACACCATGGCACTCTAGCCAGGGCAACAGAGTGAGACTCTGTATCAAAAAAAAAAAAAAGGAAACACAAATGGCTCTTACACATAAAAAAAGATACTCAACCTTTTTCATAAGGTAAATTCAAATTAAAACATCACTGAAATGTCTTTTTTTAACCTGAAATTGGATATGATCAAAAAGTTGTATGACTATGTTGTCAAACGCATTCATATACATTGATGGTAGAAGTATAAATTGGTACAACCCCCTAATGGAGATAAACAGTTATCAAAATCAAAACACATTCCTCTTTGACCCAGCAATTCCGCTTCTAAGAAATGATACTACAAATATCCTTGTAGGTGTACAAAAACATGCATGTGCAGGATCTTTCCTTTTTACAGCAGTGCTTGTAGTAACAAAAAATTAGAAATGAATACCCTTCAACAGGAGACTAGTTAAATACACGATGGTCTATCTGTACATGGTACAGCTTCATCTTATATTTGACTGTACATAAATCTCTCTATTGAATGACGTACAGTAATACTGCTAGCCCATAAGTGAAGGAACACCAGATGGCCTGTGCGACAGTAGTAGCTGAAAGACATTTCATGTTATATCCTGTGTTTTTTGTTTATTGTTTTTTTTTTAAAGAGATGGAGTTTCACTATGCTGGACTTAAAATCCTGGGTTCAAGTGATCCTCCCATGCCAGTCTCCTAGGCAGCCGGGACTATAGGTACAATATATCCTTTTTTAATGCTATTTGAATTTTAACCAAATGAAAGTTGGCATTTAAAAAAATATACATATAATCTCTTCACTCCAAATATTGTAAACATTTGGAATATTTCCATTTTATTCCCATGTCTCTGAATAGCTAACACTACAAACATAATTTTACAACCTGCTTTTTCTGACCCAATAAGTATTTCCCTATTATCATTAAAAAATTGCCATATATATGGGAATTCATTATACTACTCATCATTATTGAGGTTTGAAAATTTTCAAAACACCAAGATTTTAATAAATTTATCTATAAAAGTTATTTTCAATGGCTATATCATATTCAGTGTTATGAATATGTACTAAATATACTTAACCATTCTCCAGCTGTTGGGCCTGCAAGTTACTTCCAGCCTTTAACAGTCATTAAACAATGCTGCAATCAATAACTCTATTCAAATATTTTTGTCACATTTCAGATTTCTTCTTCAGAGTAGATTCCTGAAATTACTGAGTCAATAAACATTTAAAGCTATTGGTATGTGTTCCCATTTCAACAAAATATTGAGGGGAATCTTTTTGGTTTTTTAGTCTTTGCTAACCCAGCAGCAGGAAATGGAGTTTCATTTTAATAATGTTTAACATTTTTTTCAAACGTTTACTACTCTTTTGTATTATTTTTGCTGTTCAAACTTCCTTATCTATTCAGGGGTGGCAGTGCTTTAGTACTTTATTGATTTGATGAACTTACAGTTTAAAGATGTTAATTATTTTCCCCAGTTTGTCACTTCTCTGAAAAAGACCAATTTTGATTTATTATTATTATTTTGGGGGGAGGGGTAGAGGTGGGGTCTCACTATGTTGCCCAAACTGGTCTCCAACTCCTGCCTCAAGCAATCCTCCCACCTTGGCCTCTGAAAGTGCTGGCATTACAGGCATTGGCCACTGCACCCAGCCTCCAATTTTGATTTAATAAAAGCAAAAAAGAGGAGGCAAGTAGTAAAATCATGGGAAGGCTTTTGTTAAAAATGATTATTTAGAAAATACTGGATTCTACTTAACTTGTCTGAGACTGTCAACTTTAAAAAATCAGAATTGGGATAATTTTTAAATTTTCTCATGTTATTCATTCCCTTGATTTTTAGAACAATCTTTCATTTAAGTTGAATCATAAAAATATAATGCTGAAGTCAATTTCAGTTCCTAGTTTACAAACTACCTACACATTGAGACACTACTTTGAAACAAAGAGCAGAAAATATTGACTGGAGAGGTTTGCAGTAAATCTGAAATCAAAGAAAAAAGCTTGAAGTTAATTCTAACTTAACTCTTGCCCCAAATCAGATATAAGTGGAATCTGGAACTCTAAGAGCTGCTTAGTTCAGATTCTGAAGGTCATGCAGATCCATATTTATGTGAAAGGTTTTCAATAAAAACCTTGTATGTATTGTTCCTTATGGCCCACTGAAATATTATTTCCCTTTAGAGCCATTATCAGAAGTAAAAGTCAATTCATAAAAATGAGATAAATATGAATGCACATGGGTACGACATTAAGCAAAGTAAAAAACCCATAATACTAAGAAAGTAACTTCATTAAAAAGGAAAAGGAGGTCAATTTGGTTAGTAAACCATAAAAGGACTAAACCAAACCCAGAAAGACAAAACAGCAGAATGATTACCTCCCACCAAGTCCTTCGATTCGTTCTCTTTCCTTAGGAAGTTCTGGCTTATGGTCCTGTGTCACCTCCACAGCTCTGACAAAATCATCTTTCGGGTCATCTTGAATCCCGAGAACCACTCCTGAGTCACCTACATGAGCTACATACATCTTCATGCCCCGTATGATGACCACACTGGCAGTTGTCCCTGATGTGCTAGGAAGACCTGTCATAGTCTTCGGCCATTCCGCTGTAATAAGAAATAAAATTATTTTACTTTTCCAGGTATAAACATTAATAGCAGTGTCAGACAACAAATGGCAACATATCCTGAATGAGTATGTTAATATTTGAATTAGCATAGGAAAAAATTTAAATACTGTGAAAACTACTCAGAAAGGATCTATGTTAATCAATCAATACATTAATAAATTGTTATAAATAATGTAAGTATAATATACCTATCAAACCAATCCTGAGAGAAATATATTACAGGATAGATTTACTGCTTCCACATAACTTAGTCCTAACTACAATTAGAGGCAAGAATATGTTAAGAGTTTTTATATCACTTATCCAAACACCTAGCGTCTGTTCATTAATCTCTTTTCAAAAAGATTTTCTGAAAAAGTTGTTTTTGAAATAATTATTTTGAATATTCATAACCTAACATTTACTGAACAATCACTGTATACAAGGTTCTGTACTAAGAGTACTTGTACTATCTCAAGCAGTACTTGTAATAAACCTATGAGACATAAGAGTATCCCCAATATTTTCATCTTACAGGTGAGAAAATCAATACTTTGAATGATTAAGAAACTTGGCATAACTCAAATATTAAGAGGCAGAACCTCCATCTATTTAATTACAACTCCTATATTATTTAATTAAATCCACTGTCATTCAAAAATTCTGAAGTATTCTGTAACATTAAACTATTAAGTCATTAAATATGAAATGTCTGATATCAAAAGTGTTTATTGTATCTCAAACAAGAAGCAGTATAATTTATCAAAGCATGCGCCTAAACTATCGACACAGTTTTGCCATCTTAACAGTAGCTTGTTTATGCTGGCAATGAAGAAGCCTGGAGAGCAAGCGGTGATGACATCACAAATGGCATTTTTCAGAGCTTCTTAAGAATTGAATATTTTTCTTTGCAAGAGGTGGCCCAAAGCCTGAAAGAAGCGATAGAAAGTTGGTGCAAGGTCTGGTGAATACGGTGGATGAGATTTTCCAAGTCCACCTTCTGTAGCTTGAGCAGCATTGTTTGCGTAATATGTGGTCCAGGAATCCATTTTTTCATCACGCATGACAATACAGTGTAAAAATGGTTAGACTTTATGTCGTGACAGCAAAGAGAGGCAAGCTTCAAGACGATTTCTCTTCTCATGCTTGTTTAATTCACGCGGAACTCATCTTTACCATGCTGATTTGTCTCAAATGATCCAATATTGTTGGAATAGTAATGTCAAACCTTGCTGCTAACTCACACGTAGGGTGAGATGGATTCGCTTCCACTACAGCTTTCGGTTCGTCATTATCTACCTTGGTCTCAGGTCGCCCATGTGGTTCATTTTCAAGATTAAAATCACCAGAATGGAAATTCTCAAACCATCAGCGTACTGTATGTTCATTAGCCACATCCTTCCCAAACACTTCGTTGATAATTCGACTGTCTGCACTGCATTGGTTCCACAACGGAACTCATATTTGAAAATAACACATATTTTTTACTTATCCATGATTTCACAAAAATTGCTCTAAAAGAAATTAGAAAGATAATCACAAGCCAAAACATGCGTTTGAAAGACTGAGGATGTACCTCTATAATAAAAATAAAACAAGAAGTGTCAATGTAAAATGTCAGAGATATCAACTGTCAAACTTAGTACTTAAAAAAATTGGACATTTTATACTTAATAACCTAATATAATCTATAGTTCCTGATGGCAGAATGAATCCAAACACTGATCTATTGTCCCCACCAAAATCTCACTGAAAGGACAGAATATAAATATCAGAAAAAGTCCACAGCAGATATGAAACACATGAAACAGCCATAAGCAAATATGAGTTGTTCCCACAAAGGAGAATTCTCTATTATATTCAGGCTAACTAGTTCTTTTCTTTACAATGCTATATAATCTGAAAACGCATCCTCTGAACCCTAAGGTAACATGCATCTCCCATTCCATTCCACAGATGAAACCCACCCTGCAGAATGCCCTGTCACTCACAGCAGAGGGCTACATGGAGTATATGAAATAATGACCTTCATAATCACTGAGAGAAACCAGAATAGGTACCAATATTCATCAAGCTAGAAATTCATTCATACACATATATACATATATATACATATTATGCATGCATGTGTGTGTATAAACAACCAAGAATTATCAGCTATTTGATATACGAATAAATAAGTTAATGCATGCAAAGCCACATGCAATAATACCAGATGTAATAAATGATCAATAAATGTTAGTTCTTGTTGTCATGATCATTATTTAAGAAATGCAAACAGATCATACCCCATGATCAAGTGGAATTTATCCCTGGGATGCAAGGATGGTTCAAAAAAATGCAAGCAAATAAACATGATAAACCACATTAACAGAATGAAGGATTGAAAAATTATATTATCACCTCAATAGATACAGAAAAAGCAATTGACAAAATTCAACATCCTTTCATGATAAGAATTCTTAACAAATTAGGTACAGAATGAAGGTACCTCAACATAACAAGAGCCACATATGACAAACTCATAGCTACTATACTCAAAGATGAACAGCTAAAAAGCTTTCCCTCTAAGATCAGGGATAAGACAAGGATGCCCACTCTCACCACTTCTACTGAACATAGTACTGGAAGTCCTAGCAAGAGCAATTAGGCAAGAAAAAGAAATAAAAGGCATCCATATGGGAAACTGTCTGTGTTTGCAGATGACATGATTTTATATACAGAAAAATCCTTAAGACTCAACCAAAGAACTGTCAGAACTAATAAATTCATTAAGATTATAGAATACAAAAATCAACATACTAAAATCCGTTGCATTTCTATACACTAACAACAAACTATCTGAAAAAGAAATTTAGAAAACAATATCATTACAACACTATAAAAAAGAATAATACTTAGGAATAAATTTAATCAAGGAAGTGAAAGACCTGTATACTGAAACTATAAGACATTGAAAAAAACTGAAGACATCACAAATAAATGGAAAGATAATCCATATCCACAGATTGAAAGAATATTGTTAAAATGTCCATACACCTAAGGAGATCTTCAGATTTAATTCAGCCCCTAGCAAAATTCTATGGCATTTTCTGCAAATACAGAAAAAAAATCCTAAATTTTATATAGAACTAGAAAAGACCCTAAGTAGCCAAAGCAATTTTGAGAAAGAAGAAAATAAAGCTGGAAGCATCACACTTCCTGATTTCAATGCCTCCATTACAAAGGTATAGTAATCAAAACAGTACAGGGGCCGGTGGAAGTAAAATAACAACAGTATGATATTGGCATAAAAATACACCAATGGAACAGAATAGAGACACCAGAAATAAACCCATGTATATACAGTCAACTAATTTGTGACAAGGACTCCAAGAATACAAAATGAGGAAGGGACAGTCTCTTCAATAAATGGTGTTGGAAAAACTGGATATCCAAATGCGAAAGAATGAAACTGCAGCTTTATCTTACACCGTACATAAACTAACTGGAAATGGATTAAAAATTGAAATGTTAAGACTTGAAACTATAAAACTCCTAGCGGAAAAAAACATAGAAAAAAGCTCCTTGACATTGGTCTTGCAATGATTTTTTTGGATATGACACCAAAAGCATAGGCAACAACAGCAAAAATAAACAAGTGGGTTACATCAAACTAAAAGGCTTCTGTATAGAAAAGGAAACAATAAAATAAAAAGGCAACCTATGGAATGGGAAAAAATATTTGCAAACTTCATACTACCTGATAAAGGGCTAATACCCAGGATATTTAAGGAACTCATACAATGCAATTGCAAAAAAAAAAAAAAAAAAAAAAATCAGAAAACAGGCAAAGGACCTAAATAGACATTTTGCCAAAGACAAATGACCAACAAATATATGAATAGATGCTCAACATTACTAATCATAAGGGAAATTCAAATCAAAACCACAGTGAGATATGGCCCCACACCTGTTAGAATGGCTATTATCAAAAAGACAAGAGGCCAGGCGCGGTGGCTCATGCCTGTAATCCTAGCACTCTGGGAGGCCGAGGCAGGCGGATCGTTCTGAGCTCAGGAGTTCGAGACCAGCCTGAGCAAGAGCGAGACCCCGTCTCTACCAAAAATAGAAAGAGATTAATTGGACAGCTAAAAATATATATAGAAAAAATTAGCCGGGCATGGTGGCACATGCCTGTAGTCCCAGCTACTCGGGAGGCTGAGACAGTAGGATTGCTTGAGCCCAGGAGTTTGAGGTTGCTGTGAGCTAGGCTGGCCACAGCACTCGCCCCAGGCAAGAGAGTGAGACTCTGTCTCAAAAAAACAAACAACAACAACAAAAAAAAGACAAGAGATACCAAGTTCTGGCAAGGGTGTCAAGAAAGAGGAACACTGTACACTGTTGATGGGAATGTAAATTGGTACAGCCATTACAGAAAACAATATAGAGGTTAATTAAAAATAAAAATTAAATTAAAAATAGAACTACCACAACTCAGGAATCACACCTCTGAGTGTATATCCAAAGAAAATGAAATCAGCATCTCAAAGAGATAATCTGTACCTCTATGCTCACTGCAGCATTATTCACAATACCCAAGATGTGGAAACAACCTAAGTATCTGACAACAGATTAATGGATAAAGAAAATGTGGCAGGCCAGGTGTGGCTCATGCCTATAATCCTAGGACTCTGGGAGGCCGAATAGGGAAGATTGCTTGAGCTCAGTAGTTTGAGACCAGCAAGAACAAGAGCAAGAGCCCATCTCTACCAAAAACAGAAAAAATTAGCCAGGCGTAGTGGCATGCGCCGGTAGCCCCAGCCACTAGGGAGGCTGAGGCAGGAGGATTGCTTAAGCCCAGGAGTCTGAGGTTGCAGTAAGCTATGATGACACCACCGCACTCTACCCAGGGCAACAGAGAGAAACTCTGTCTCAAAAAAAAAAAAAAAAAAAAAAAAAAAAAAAAAAAAAAAAAAAAAAAAAAAAAAAAAAAAAAAAAAAAAAAAAAAAAAAAAAAAAAAAAAAAAAAAAAAAAAAAAAAAAAAAAAAAAAAAAAAAAAAAAAAGAGCTCTCAAGCACATTCAGCAAATAAAATTCACCTACAACAATTCAGCCATTTATAAAACTCACCTAAAAGAAATGGTAAAGACAAAATAAGCCAGAAATAAAGGAATATTCTAAGACTCAATATTATTTAAATCACATTTTTGGTCAAAAGGACTAACATGTACAAAGAGATATTTTGCAGTGGCCTAAAAATAACAAAGAATCCATGCTTTCCCTATTCATTTGAAATGTCACCTTTATAACATGCTACATTTTACCACGGATCTATTTCTGAGCTCATCCTACTAATCTATTTATAGTACTTTTTAATAAGCGGTAGCTTAAGTATCCCTCAATTATTCTTCTTTTTAAAAATTCTCTTAAGAAGCTGGGCGTGATAGTGTGTGCCAATAGTCCCAGCTACTCGGGAGGCTAAGACAGGAGATCACTTGAGCCCAAGAGTTTGAAGCCACAGTGCTGTGATTGTGCCTGTGAATAACCACTACACTCCAGCCTAGGCAATGTAGCAAGACTCTGTCTCTTTAAAAAAGAAAAAGAAAAAAGAAAGAAAAAAATTCTAAGTATTTTTTCAAATGAACTTTAGAAGCAACCTGCAAAATTAAAAAAAAAAAAACCCTTGAAATTTTGATTGAAACTGACTAAATTTACATACTAAGGAATCGATCATTATAATATTGTCTTCCTTAATTATAGTACTCCTTGTATTCTACTTTATATTTTAATGTTTTATTTTTTTAAATGATGTAAAATTATAAGCACATTAAAAGTATCAGATAGCATATGAACTCTGACTTAAGGGAAGTATTCATTTTCTAAATTATTATTTCAAAATATTACAGGTGTACAAATTTTTTGGTTACATGTATCAATTATGTTATGCTTGAGTCAGGGTTATAAGTATGCCCATCACCCAGATAGTGTTCATTGGATAGTGTTGATTGTACCCTTCAGGTAGGTTTTCGCCCATCCCTTTCTCTCCTCTCCCCCCTGCTTGATTTCCACTGAGTCTTCCCTCTGTGCACACGTATGTTTATAGGTTAGTTCCAATAGCAAGTACATGTGGTGTTTGTTTTCCCATTCTTTAGATACCTCACTTAGGATAACGGTCTCCAGTTCCATCCAAATTGTTGCAAAAGGCCTTAATTCATCCTTCTTCATGGTGGAGTAGTATTCCATACTATACATATACATTTTGTTAATCCACTCATGAATTGATGGGCACTTGGGTTGATTCCACATCTTTGCAATTGTGAATTGTACTGCAATGAACATTCAAATGGAGGTGTCTTTTTGATAAAATGACTTCTTGTCCTTTGGGTAGATACACAGTAGTTGGATTTCTGGATCAAATGGTAAATCTAGTTTTAGTTCTTTGAGGAATCTCCATCCTGTTTTCCATAGATGTACTAATTTGCAGCACCACCAACAGCATATAAGAAGCGTTCCTTTCTCTCTACATCCATGCCAGCATCTATTGTTTTTGGACTTTTTAATAAAAGCCATTCTAACTGGGATAAGGTGATATCGTATTGTGGTTTTAATTTGCATTTCCCTGATGATTAGTGACATTGAGCATTTTTCCATATGTTTATTGGCCATTTGTCTATCTTCTTTTGAAAAGCTTCTGTTCATATCTTTTGCCCATTTTTTAATGGGGTTGGTTTTTTCTTGCTGATATGAGTTCTTTATAGATTCTGGGTATTAGCCCTTTATCAGATACACAGTTTGTGAATATTTTCTCCCATTCTGTAGGTTGTCTATTTGCTCTGTTGATTATTTCCTCAGCTGTACAGAAGCTTTTTAGTTTGATCAAGTCCCATTTATTTATTTTTGTTGTTGCTGTGATTGCCATTGAGGTCTTCCTCATACATTCGTTGCCTAGGCTGATATCTAGAACAATTTTTCAACATTTTCTTCTAAAATTTTTGTGGTTTCATGCCTTAAAGTCTTTTGTTCATCTTGAATTAATTTTCGTGCATGGTGAGATATATGGATCCTGTTTCAACCTTCTGCGTGTGGCTATCCAATTTTCCTAGCACCATTTATTGAATAGGGATTCTTTTCCGCAGTGTATATTATTGTCTGCTTCGTCAAAGATCAGTTGGCTATATGTGGATAGTTCTATATCTGGGTTCTCTGTTCTGTTCCATCAGTCTATGCCTCTATTTCTGTGACAATATCATGCTGTTTTGGTTACTATAGCCTTGTAGTATAGTTTGAAGTCTGGTCATGTGATGCCTCCAGATTTGTTCTTTTTGCTTAAGATCCTTTGGCTATTCGGGCTCTTTTCTGTTTCCAAACAAAGCATAGAATTATTTTTTCTAGATCTGCAAAATATGATGTTCGTATTTTGATGGGGATTGCACTGAAACTGTAAATCACTTTGGGTAGTATGGACATTTTTACAATGTTGATTCTACTGATCCATGAGCATGTTTTTCCATTTGTTTGTGTCATTTGCAGTTTCTTTCCTCAGTGTTTTGTAGGTCTCTTGGTAGAGATCTTTCACCTCCTTGGCTAAGTATACTCCCAGGTATTTTATTTTCTTTGTAGCTATTGTGAAAGGTATTGAGTCTTTTTTTTTTTCTGGAGACAAGAGTCTTACCCTGTCATCCCAGGTAGAGTGCAGTGGTGTCATCATAGCTCACTGCAACCTCAAATTCCTGGGCTCAAGCCATCCTCCTGCCTCAGCCTCCCAAGTAGCTGGGACTACAGGTACACGCCATGACACACGGCTAATTTTTCTAATTTTTCTTTAGTACAGGGGTCTCACTTTTGCTAAGGCTGGTCTCAAACTCCTGAGCTCAAGCAATCCTCCCACCTCATCCTCTGGGTGCTAGGATTACAGGCGTGAGTCACCACACCCGGCCTCTTTCTTGCAATAATAATTCTAAGAATTTCTTTTTCTTAAACCAATAGTGAGTAAACCACCAAATCTCATCACTCCCAAATATTTATAGTATCTAATTCCTATAAACAAGGGATTCTCGTAAATAAATACAATCAACCATCAAAAATCAGAAAGTGAACACTGATACCACACTACCATCTAATCCACAGACCCCATTCAAATTTCATCATTTACCCTAATATGCTTTACAAATACGTAATAAAAGATAAAATCCAGAATGATCTCTTGCTATATTTACTTATCGTGTCTCTTTAGTTTCTTCCAATCTGAATAATTCTTCAGTGTTTCCTTGATGCTTTTGAGGAATACTACACCAGTCATTTCAATAGTTTCTCAATTTGTGTTTGTTTCATGTTTCCTCGTGTTTGTATTTAGGTTATACATTTTCGACAGGAATATAACAGCAGTATTAACTATGATCTCACTACAGGCATTGTACAATTTCGATATCTTCCATTAAAAGTGCTACCTTTGCGGCCGGGCGCGGTGGCTCACGCCTGTAATCCTAACATTCTGGGAGGCCAAGGCAGGTGGATCACTCAAGGTCAAGAGTTCGAGACCAGCCTGAGCAAGAGCGAGATCCTGTCTCTACTAAAAAAAATAGAAAGAAATGATCTGGACAACTAAAAATATATATATAGAAAAAATTAGCCGGGCATGGTGGCACATGCCTGTAGTCCCAGCTACTCGGGAGGCTGAGGCAGTAGAATCGCTTGAGCTCAGGAGTCTGAGGTTGCTGTGAGCTAGGCTGATGCCACGGTACTCATTATAGCCCGGGCAACAGAGTGAGACTCTGTCTCAAAAAAAAAAAAAAAGTGCTACCTTGATTACTTGATTATGATGGTGTTTCCAGGTTTCTCTGCTGCAAGGTTAATCTTTTTCCTTTTGTAATTAGCAAGTATTTTGTAGGGAGGTAATCTGAGACAATGTAAATATCCTTTTAGTCAGCTGGATGGTACTCTCACCCACATATAAAAAGATATGTCTACCCAGAAACTGTGAGTGTGACCTGATTTGGAAAAAAGGTCTTTGCAGATATAATTAGGTTAAGAATCTTAAAAAGAGATCATCCTGAGTTATAGTGGGCACTAAATCTAAAGACCATATCCTTAAAAAAGAAGAGAAGGTTAGCTGGGTATGGTGGCACCTGCCTGTATTTCCAGCTACTTGGGAGGCTGAGGCAGGAGGATCACTTAAGCCAAGGAGTTTGAGGTTGCAGTGAGTTACGACCACACCATTGCACTCTAGCCTGGACAACAGAGTGAGACCCTGTCTAAAAAAGAAAAAAGAAAAAGAAGAAGAAGAAAAGGGGAGAAGACACAGAGGAGAGGGTGATATAAAGATGAAGTTAGAGATTTAGTGATGTGTCCACAAGCCACGAAATGCTGCCAAGGATTGCTGGCAGCCGCTGGAAGCTACGAGACAGGCAGGGAACAGATTCTCCCTCAGAGGCTCCAAAAAGGAACCAACCCTGCTGACACCTTGATTTCAGACTTCTGGCCTCCAGAACAGTGAAAAGAATAAATTCCTGTTTTTTCAAGCCACCTAGTTTGTAGGTATTAATAATCTGTTACAGCACACATAGGAAACAAATATAATTCCATTCCTCAAATTTTCATTCACTAGTTTTGGCATTCATTTGATGTTTCTTGGCTGAATTATTATAATAGTTACCAAATGTGATTTTCTAATTTTGTCATTCCTTCTACATTTATTAGTGGTCATTCTACTGCAAAGAAAAGCTTTACAACAGCTTTATTTATAATAGCCAAAAACTGCAGACAACCCAGAAGTCCATCACCAGGTGAATGGATAAAGAAACTGTATTAATAGTATTTAGCAATAAAAAGGAATGAACTATTGATACAGGAGACACTATGGATGCATCTCAATATAATTATGCTGAGTGAAAGAAGGAAAACAAAGGAGTATATACTGTAAGATTCCATTTATAGTCATGCACTGCATAATGATGTTTCAGTCAACGATGGAGCACATATACATTCTAATCCCATAAGATTATAATGGAGCTGAAAAATTACTATGGCCTAGTGACATCTTAGCCACTGTAACATCATTGTGCAATGTATTACCTTTTCTATGTTTAGATACACAAATACCATTGTGTTACAATTGCCTATGGGATTCAGGACAGTCACACACTGTACATGTTTGTAGCCTAGAAAAAACAGGCAATACTATATAGCCTGGGTGTGTAGTAGGCTATACCATCTAGGTTTGTGTAAGTACACTCTGTGATGTACGACGAAATCACCTAACGACCCATCTCTCAGAACATCTGTCATTAAGCGATGCATGACTGCACATAAAATTCTAGAAAGGCAAACTAATCTATAGGACAGAAAGCAGCTCAGTGGTTGCCTGGGAATGGAGGTTGGGTAAGGTGAAGGAGAATAATTACAAATGGGCACAAGGAAACTGGGGAGTGATAGATGTTTATTTACCTTGACCGTTATGATGGCCTGACAGGTACACACATGCATACACACAAATCAAAACTTATCAAACAGCACACTTTAAATATACACCATTCATTGTATATCAATTATGCCTTAATAAAACTTTTCAAAAAAATTAAATAACCACATGTAACCAATGACTACATATGTACTACAGTCAATTGGACAGCATGTATACATATAAAGGACACAAAGATGATAGAAGGACCTAATTGTGAAAAGCAAAACTATACCTTACCTTTTAGAAGAGAACACAACAGCATCTTTATAACTTTAAAGTACAGAAAGATTTCACTAAGACTCAAAAAGCATGAACTATAAAGAAAATGATTAGGCCGGACGCGGTGGCTCACGCCTGTAATCCTAGCACTCTGGGAGGCCGAGGTGGTCGGATCGTTTGAGCTCAGGAGTTCGAAACCAGCCTGAGCAAGAGCGAGACCCCATCTCTACTAAAAATAGAAAGAAATTAATTGGATAACTAAAAATATATAGAAAAAATTAGCCGGGCATGGTGGCACATGCCTGTAGTCCCAGCTACTCGGGAGGCTGAGGCAGGAGGATTGCTTGAGCCCAGGTGTTTGAGGTTGCTGTGAGCTAGGCTGACGCCACGGCACTCTAGCCCAGGCAAAAGAGTGAGACTCTGTCTCAAAAAAAAAAAAAAAAAAAAAGAAAATGATTAACAAAACTACATTAAATTTAAGATCTTTGTTCAAAAGTGAATAGACAAACTAAAAACCACCTCTATAACAAAGAATTAGTATCCAAAATATGTAAGGAACTTATACAAATCAACAACAATCCAATATTAACATATGCAAAAAAATGAAAGTGTTTCACAAAGAGAAAACACAAAAATGTTCTACATAAACATAATATGTTCAATCTTATTAGTAATCAAGGAAATGAAAATTAAAACCACAATGAGATACAATTTCATACCCACCTGACTAACATACAATGTGACAACTTCAAATATTGGCAAGACAGTGGAGAAATTATACTTTCCTACACTTCTTGTAGGGGGAGAATAAATGGACACAAACACTTTGGAAAGCAATTTGGCAACATCTAGTAAAGTCCACAATGTACATACCCCATGACCTAGCAATTGTTCCCTTAGTACACTAGAACGGGGTCAGCAAACCTTTTCTATAAAGGGCCAGAGAAATATTTTTTGCTTTGTAAAACATATGGTCGCTGTCACAACTATTCAACTCTGCTGTTGAAGCATGAAAGTAGTTACAGACAATATACAAAGGAATGATCATGGCAGCGTTCCAATAAAATTTCATTTACAACAACTGGTGGTGGCCCAATTTGGCCTATAGGCTTTAGTTCACCAAGCCTTGACTTAGAGAAACCCTCACACGTGTGCACAACAAAAAAAGACATGTACCAGAATATTTCCAACATCACTGTTTTTAATTATAAACAGTTTGAAAACTAACTATCCAGCAAGGATACAATGGATATATTGGTATATTTATAGTTTCCATAAGTGAAAATAAACAAACTACAGCTACATATATCAATGTGAAGGAATCAAACACAATACTCAACCAAAAAAGAAAAGCCCAGAAGACTACAGCAGTTCCTCCTTATCCGAGAAGGACGTATTCCAATCCAAGACCCCCAGTGGATGCGTAAAACTTTGGATAGTATAAACCATATACTCACTATGTTTTTTTCCTATAGATACACACCTATGTGGCATTTAATTTCTAAATTAGGCACAATAAGAGGTTAACAACAATAGCTAATAATAAAATAGAACAATTATAACAATATGCCAGCGTCACTACTCTTGCTCTTTGGGGCCATTATTAAGTAAAATGCAGGTCATGTGAACACAAGCACTGCGACACCGCAACAGATGGTCTGATAACCAATAACCAAGATGGCTACCAAGTGCGAGTAGCATATACAACATACATACACTGCACAAAGGAATGATTAACACCCTGGACTGATAGAGTGGGATGGCACGAGATTTCATCATGCTTCTCAGAACAGGGCACAATTTAAAACTTACTGTTTATTTCTGGAATTCTCCATTTACTATTTCTAGATTAAATAAGGGTAACAAACCATAGAAACAAAACCTTAGATAAGGGGAGGACTGCTGTACATATAGTAAGATGTCATTTATAAGTTGTAAAAAACATGCAAAATGTACCATATGCTGTTTAGAAATGGACAGTAACATAATAAAATTACAAAGAAATGAGTGGGGATGATAAACACTGAATTTAGAAGCATTTGCCCCTCGTGGGGAGGGAAAAGGATATAATACACTAGTTAGAGAAGTATGGTAATGTTTTATTTCTTAAGTTGGGTTATGAGTGGGTGTTTATTAATATTATATAATTCTTTATACCTTTTTTGCACTTCTGATGTATTTCATCACATAGCTTAAAGATTCAGAGAAATCTAGTTTCGTTTGCATAAGGTAGAAGTTAATTAGAATCTATTAAATTGCTTCTCCTTTCACTAAATTATGTCAATTCTGGAGATTCCCTTATACTAATCAAAAGCAATGTCTGATTAACAAAAACAGAAAAGAAATTTGAACTCGATAAATAGTATGACGTACAGCTCTTTCAGAACATGTGTGGGGAGGTGAAGTTCCCTGATGATTTAAAATTCTATGATTTAAAAAATTTCTTCTAATTCAGTTCTCTTTCCCCTCCCACCTTCCCTCCTACCACCCTCCTTTCTCTTCCCCCCTTCTCCCTCTCTTCGGCTTCTTTCCATTTTAAATTAATGAAAACTATCTGCCAAACCTAGAACCAACAATTTAACTTAATACTAACTTCTTCATAGTTTCTTTGATTATACTCTTTTAAAATGAATGCTCTAATCTTCAGTCCAAGTTAACAAAACTAAACTTTCGTATTTCATCTTCCTTTACAAATACTGTGGCTAATTCCCTGTAATCACACCAGAGGTCATGCTTCACTTATTTCAACAGTATGTTGTTATCTTTCTATTGGCTCTCTTGATAAGACTGACATGTAGATAAAAATTGTACTTTGTTCGCCATCTTCCTTAACTATCACAATAAGGGGGTAATAAAAACATTATTTCAACTGAGTAAATCTAAAACAGCCTATATAAACTTTAAGAAATTATTTCTTAGAAGGCAAGCATAATAAAAGGGCAGTAAACCCATATATGTGAATATACATAAATTAGATACATACTAAAATTTATGACCAAGTAATAAAAGAAAAATAATGGCTTTTTTTGTTGTTGTTGAGATAGGGTCTCACTCTGTTGTCAAGGCTGGTATGCAGTGGTGTGATTACAGCTCACTGCAGCCTCAAACTCCTGGGCTCAAGGGATCCTCCTGCCTCAGCCCAGCAAATTTTTCTTAATTTTTTAGAGACAGGGTCTCACTATGTTGCCCAAGCCGGTCTGGGAACTCTTGGCCTCAAGCAATCCACTGACCTCAACCTCCCAAAGTGCTGGGATTACCAGCCTGAGCCACCCCACCTGGCCCAATGATGACTTTTTACACAAAGAATATATTCATATACTCTCTCATTCTAAAATTTTTAGATAAATTGATTTCCTTTGTAAATTTGGGAGGGGTACATAAGCACCAGAAAGACATTAGGGAGGTCAAGCTTAATATTAATCAAATACTTAAAGAAGGGCTTAGTAAGGCAGAAAAGGTATTATTTTAAAATGTAAGAAAGTCCTTCATACTCATTAGGGTGGCTATTACCTTTTTTTTTAATGGAAAATAACAACTGTTGTTGAAGAGATGGAGAAATTGGAACCTTCCTGCATTGCTGGTGGGAATGCAAAATGGTGCGGCTGCTGTGGAAAGTTTGCAAATTCCTCAAAAAGTTAAACATAGAATTATCATATGATCCAGCAATTCCACTTCTAGGTTTATACTCAAAAGAACTGAAAACCTGGATGCAAACAGATACTTGTACACCGATGTTCATAGCAGCATTACTCACAAGTGTCAAAAGTTAGAAACAACCCAAATGACCATCAACAGAAAAATGGATAAACAAAATGCGGTATATAGATACAATGGAACACTATTCAGCCTTAAAAAGGAAAGAAATTCTGACTCATACTATAACATGGATGAAACTTGAAGACATTATGCTAAATAAGCCAGACACAAAAGGACAAATACTGTGTGATTCCACTTAAATGAGGTACCTAGAATAGTAAAATTCATAGCAACAGAAAGTAGAATGGTTACCAGGGCTGGCAGAGGGAGAAATGAGGAGTTATTGTTTAATAGGCACAGAATTTCTATTTGGGATGATGAACGAGTTCTGGAAACTAACATTGGTGATGACTGCACAACATTATAAATGTACTTAATGTCATGAAATTGTATACCTAAAAACGGTTAAAACTGTAATTTTATGTTATGTGTATTTTACCACTATTTTTTAAAGGGAGAGATTTTTAAATCAAAAAAAATGTAAGAAAGCCAATTTATTTCATCTTTACACTCAACAGAAATTCAACTAAACTCAACTGCTTGTTGAGCAGCTACTCCGGGCAAGATTATTAATATGTTGTCTGCCCTAAGAAGATTAACTATAAGATGAGGAAGATATTAATATCTTTGCCTCCAAGGACCTTAAGATTTAGCTGAGAGTCAGATACTATAGCATACTAGTATCTCACCATGGTCTGTATAATCTTCATAGGGATTCTGCAAGGCCAAAACTATTTTCATAATAATTCTAAGAGTTTATTTGCCCTCTTCACTGTGCTGACATTTGCACTGATGGTACAAAAGTGAGAGTAAAACTGCTGGTTTTTGACTTCGCAGGAGTCAAGGCAGTGGCACCAAACTAAGCTTTTAGTAACTGTTTTCTTACAGTTTCCCACTTACGGTTTTTTTAAAAAAATTTTTTTAAGCAAGCTAGTTTCACTTAAGAATGTCCTTGGCCAAGTGTGGTGGCTCACACATGTAATTCCAGCACTTTGGGAGGCTGCTATGAGAGGATCACCTGAGGCCAGGAGTTCAAGACCAGCCTGGGCAATATGGCGAGACTGCATCTCTACAAAAATAAAAAAGAATTAGCCAGACACGATGGCATATGCCTATAGTTCCAGCTACTCAGGAGGCTGAGGCAAGAGGATCACTTGAGCCCAGGGGTGCAAGGTTGCTGTAAGCTGTGATCTTGCCACAGTACTCCAGCTGTCTCTTTAAAAAAAAAAAAAAAAAGTCCCTGATGACACAAAATTAATTTTATTAAACCTCCAACCATGCATACATGCATACATCTTTTTAATATTATATATGACAAAAAGAGGAGTACACATAAACTGGTTTTTGTTACATATGGTTGTCTAGAGGAAAAGCACTCGTGATATGAGTCATGAAATGAACTAGCCACATTTTTCATGCACCGTCATTTTTACTTGAGACTGATAAACTGTTAATAAGACTTGGGCGTTTGGTATATATTTTCTTCAAAATGAACAGAGTGAGCTTTTCACTTTAAGAAAAACTGACAGTCATTTGTTGCCAATGATAAATTTCTAATTGTTGCTTAAAAAAACTCATTTTGGAAAATGTATATCCACCACAGTGAACTCAATAGCTTCCCAATACTTAGACTTTTCCGATGAGTTCATTGGTATTAACAAATGTGATTTTGACATTATATAATGAAATGCATCAATATTTGTAAGATGTTCTTAATTCAGTGAACCATTATTTTTGAAGTGATTAATGTACCATGTTACAAAATCACACATGGGTAAAAGATTCATTCAAAGTCCAAGACAGACCAATGGATCTTAACGTTAAGAGTGGGAAAAGTTCATTAGTAAGGTTTCAGATCCCAATTCAACTAACTTAAGATATGTTAATGTTACCGCTTTGGTGCAGAATATTTGCAATTATCTTAAAAAGCTAATAAAATATTTCTCCTTTTTCCTACTACATATGTGTGCGACGCTGCTTCTTCTTTATACAATTCAACCAAACAGTACAACAGCGTGCTGAAGCAGATATGAGAATTCAGCTGTCTTCTATTAAGCTAGACATTAAAAGAGATTTGCAAAAATGTAAAACAATGCCACTCTTTCCATCAATGTTTTTTATTTTGGAAAAAAGGTTTTCACAAAATTAACATAATAAATGTATGGTTTTTAAATAAATATTTTTTTAATTTCTCAGGTTAAATTTCTCATGGTAAATATTGGTAGATGTGGCCCACATAAATAAAAGCTCTTTGGTACAAGGGGTTCTGATAGCAAAAAGTTTTGAGAACTACTACTATAACCCAATGTGCACTTCAAAATTAGAAATAATGTTGAATTTCAAAAGAAACAGAAGTCTTCACAGAAGAAAATACTAACTTGGAGTCTGTATGATGAATATATTTTTGTTTTGTTTGTTTGAGTTTTCCTTTTTGGGGGGGACAGGAAAGGTAGAATCCAAGAAAGTGGAATATTTCAATGTGCCCTGAAAAAAGGTGAGTAGACTGATGTGACAGAAACTTGAGTAACAAATATAATTGAATAAGGAAGCTGAATTTGGACAGTAAAGGGCTTGGCCTGTAGATTACAAATTACAGAGTTTATTTCATAGAAAATAAGGAACCACCTGTGATTCAGGGACTGAAAAAATTTTTTTAGCCTGCATTTCCTATGGGAGGACTCCCATATGTCAGTATACTCTTTACATTCAAGTTCTGAGGATGGAATCTGAAGTTTAGCTGCGGCACAAAGCAAACTTTAACATTTTTCTGGAGTATAAGCCTCTAAACTAACATAGGAGTGAAAGCTTGACTCAAAAAGTATGTGCATGTAAAAAAAATACACATTCAGATTTAACAGCATGGCCCTGCTTTATTTTTTAAAAAGCTCATGAAATAGAGTTTATAACTTAAAGTTTTTAATCCTTAAAGTTCAAACATACGGCATATTTATGTTGCTCCAATTGTACTGAAAAACAAACAGGATGCTAGTTCTTTGTGTCTAATCTTCCTCTCTTGTTCCAACGTCCACTTCTCATTGCCTTGCAGTCAATTATATGACATATTTCTAGAATATACTACAATGCTTTCAGCTCTGTCCTGCCTACACAAAAACAAAATAAATCCTTAACAGGGGCTCCTGGCATTGGATAGGAAACGCCTCCAACAAACCTTAGTGGTTGGTCTTTGAGTCGATCAAATAATTATTGGCAGAAAGCCAAACAAACGGAAAACAGACTTTGAAACCAGCTAAGCTACCACTCCATGACAATACCTTTCTAAAAATGTTCTGTATTTGACAAATCTTTAACACTCTTTTCTGTCTCTGTTCCTCTGCTGAAAATAAAACTTCATGATGCTTACAATTAATAAGAGGGTTTCCCCACCCACCTCCCGAGAATAGTATTACCTTCTATTCTCTAACAAAGATGCATGGTATTTATTCATAGCAATAGATAAGTAATTATAATCCTGTATGATAACACCGAATAAATTGCGTACAGAAATACTGGCTGCTTTACAAAACATTTAAAACTTAGATGAAACTACAACTACGAACTGCAACTACACAGAATTTTCAGAAATTAAGGTCTCTATTTGCTTTCTGAATACAGTAATTCCCTACCTATAGCTACTCTGATGGGCATTTACAACCTATAAATACTCTTAACTAGGAACTGTTGCGAACGATTTGAAAACAATTAGGTAAGGCAGTTACAAAAAAAAAAAAAACCCCAAAACAAAAAAGCCCTGGCAGAATTTAACACATCCCCCTAACATGGGGTCAGTTTTAGAGGTAACACGTTCTGCACTTTTATTTTTCATAAGCAGTACAAGCTATGATCCTAAAAACCTCTCATGATCATCACAACAGAATTCCTTCCAAGAGTTTAAGTTGCTGGATGATTATATTTCAGCCCTTCTAAATTAGCTTACACTTTACTCCAACCACCAGTCATCCGGGGTCAATTTGGAGAACTGACACCACCAGTAGGAGGCAACCGTGAGGGACAAGACCTTCAAGAGCAAAATTATGACAGATTCTAGGGAAACATTCCAATTTTTGTCATCTCCCGCTTCCCTCGCCGGGCCCAGATAACAACGTGACTTCAATTTACCTTCTGGCCAAAATCTGGCGCCAGGTTTCGAACACTTTTTCGCTGGTTGCCACCAAAGTGGAGCAGCGAAGGGAGAGGAGTACTTCCCACTGATCCTCGGAGGGTGGAAATAAAGCGAGGAGCGGTTGCAGGGAGACAGCAATCCTATCTTTCCCAAGGCCACTTTGTTTGCCCGGCCCTCCACCCAGAAAAGCGCTGTCCCACTGGGGAGAGTCTTCACCTCTATCAATTTACACTTTGACAGCGCTCTCGGTGGCGGGGGCCCACGCGGTGCGGGTGCTATAAAAGCCATGAACTGCCTGAAAAAGAGGTGGGCGCCAAAAAGCCAGAGAACTTACCCAGTTTCTTCCACATAGCGAGGTGACAAGCGAGGAAGCCTTTGCGGATGGCAGCGCAAACCTTCGCCGGCTCGGACGAGGTGAAACCCTTCTGCTTCTTGATGAAACCCCACAAATGCTCCCGGGCAAACTGTGCCGCCTCCCGCCCGCCGTGCCCGTCGCACACCGCGAAAAAGGCCACAGAGGAACGGCGGCGGCAGCATCGGATGGGAGCCGGCGAGGCCCCGGCGTCCGGGGGAGGGTCGCGAGCGTCTCGGGCTGCCGCCGCTGGGCCTTTCCCCGGGACTTCGCTGCCAGGAAGAGCGGGAGGTGACGGCTGAGGAGGCGACGGCTGAGACAGCGATCGCCGCGGCGAGGGCTTTTCTTCGGCAGTCGGCTCGGGCTCCACAACGATTTGGGTAACGTCCTCCATGTACTTCCTCCCGCCCTGGTCGGAGAAAACGCTCACTCCTAGCGAGTACAGCCCCGCCATGGCCGGCTGGCCGGGATCCCGCCGGTCCAACGCAGCCCGCCGAATCCGGCGGCGGGAGACACACTCGGTACTCGCTGGCCAACTATTGTTTATCTTCGACGACGTCGAGCGGTGGGAGGGGGCGGTCCCGGAGGGGGGGCGCGCGTTGTCTGGACTTGTCCGCGAGAGCTGGGCCAGAGCGCAGGGGAGAGGAGCCCGGCAGCTGCGCCTGCGCAGTGCACCGCCCCCGCCCGCCCGCGCCCACCACACAAATCAGGCGTTCTCCCCGGCTGTCGTCACCCGGCTCTCCGCTCTCGACCAATGCGGAGTCGAGTCGACCGAACCTGCCCTCCGCCCCACGCCCTCGCTCCCGCCTCCAACGGTCGCGCTCCCTCCTCCCGCTGCGGGCGCTGGGCCCGCGCTCAGACCTGGCCGCTTCCCCCGCGGTACGGGCTTTTGCGTCCTCCGGGTTTTCCACGGTTGTTCAGCACTTACTGAACAACTTGGTCTGTCGCCTTTTTGCCCTGGCCCTGGCTTCGTAATGCGGCCTACTTCCGTTGGCGTCCCGCTGCTCGCCTTGCGGGGAAAGCGGCGTAGTCTCTGGCCCCCCGCGAGTGTGGATGGAGAATGTAGGGGAAACGATTTCACCTTCCACTCCTTCAAGTGAAAGGGCGGGAAACCTCTCTTCAAAAGGTCGTTCGTGAACAGGCTGGAAAAAATGTGGCACCCTTGAACTGGATTTGAGTTGGACATATCCGACTGGGAATTGAGGAGGGAGACGATCCAATTTTGTTGTTAAAAAAAACTTGGGAAATTTCCACCATCAACTGCACCGTCTCACATAACTAGGTATATCAGAGACTTAAATGGGCTATATTTTAACCAATTCTTAACGGATCTTTTCAGCTTTTGTTAAATGTTTTTTTGCCAACTCGCACTAGATACAACATTCAATTCCTGCGGTATCACTCCAAGTTAGCACTTAAAAATAGCTTACAAAAACTTCAGCTAAGAGCTCCAGTGCTCTCACAATTTGGTTATCGTCCCCTATCGTCCCCTCCCTTCACCCAGCAGGTCACAATCCAAGAGCTAAAACCTTTGCACGGATTTCCACCGTATTAAAATAGGCCTTTCTGAATTAAGCAGCAGAGACAGATAAATAGAATAAAAGTTAAAACAGATATAAAAAAGTGAAATAAGTCTTAGTGGGTAAATTAGTATGTCCTCAGTAGCAAAGGTTTTTGTAGTGAATCAGTTTAAAATTCACTTTCCCGTTTTTGGCAACTTCATCAATTCTTTTGTATGCTCTTTCCTGTACAACTTTTAAGATGTTCAAATGGAATATTACTAGTACGGAAATGGGAATGGGGAAAATGTACATACAGTTGGCACAAAAAATGCAAATAGAAAAAATACACCAATAAAACTGTAAATAAGCATAATCAGCTCAAGAACATACAGAAAGTCTGAATAGGCCAATTAAATAAAAATGAAAACATAGTCAAAGATATCCCTACCCCAAAAAGTGCTAGACTAGATGGTTCTAGGGCATACAAATGCTTGAAAAAAAAATCTCAGCTTATTTTGAGAGCTGATCATAACCTTGATAACAAAGCCTAACAATTATAACACTAAAAGGAAACCTTTAGACTGTATTTCATAACTATGAATACAAAAAATCCTGGATGAAATATTAGCAATTTTAATCCAGCAGCCTCCAAACCGCAAGACGTGCAAACAAAAAGTTTATGTAGCTCTGTATCATTCAGCTTAAACAGTTCACCCACCTTTGACCCAAGAGATTACCAAAAGATTATTCCATTATGCTTTATAATCCTTTTCACCTCAATCACAGCAAGCGGCCTCTGGGTCATCCATCATTACCCTGACTAGTATCTCCATACTACTCTCTGCTTCAATTAATCTGATTCCATACCCCACTCCACTAACCATGCTAATCATTTCACTCCACACTGCAGATTTCAACATCTGTCAACAGCCATTTCCCCTTTACTCTTAGCTGCTTCTCTAAATGTTCCCATCATCTTCCCCTTCCAACTGAAACCTAGTTTAAAAGTACAAGAGGTTAATTTTCCTCTCACATGTATTCTTATCTTATGGCCTGCGCCTCATGTTACCTCCAAAACACTTCTCTTCCTTCCACCTTCAAAAACCCAAGTTTTTGTTAATGCAAACTGCCACTACTCCAAGATGTCGTCACCTACTGATCCCTGGTAACTCTCCCCTCATTGGTTCAGAGCCCACTGTCTTCCTTTCTTCCACTATTCCTGTCACTTCTCAGCCACTTTATTTTTCAAAATGTTATCTACATCTTCCATACAACACCTTGGCTTCACGGTTCCTCATCCTGTTCATGGAGAAATGACCTTGCTATTATCAAAGGCAACCCCTCCATTTGTGTTCTAGATCTTTTCTCCTCGCTTCATTTCAAGAGCTTTGCTACAACAATTGTCCTCTCTTGCTCCTGCCTCATCTATTTCTCCTTTTCTACTGGGTCATTTTCCATTTGTGTACGAACATGTTCTGATTTTTATCTTAAATTTAAAAACTACCTTGATTCTTTATATTGCCCTGTTTCTTTGCTCCCCTTCATAGCAAAAATTTTTGAAAGACTTCTATCTAGATGCTATTTCCAATTGCTACCTCATGGTTTCTCCTAAACCTATTTCAAGTAGGCAGCCAGCCATCCCCATCATGTCACTAAGGCTACTTTTACAGATTAACCAGACCTCTCTGGTTCCAAAGCTAATAAAAACTTCTCAGTTCTTCTCACTGACTTCTGTTCAACTATGGTTTGCTTCCTTCTTGAAACTTTAGTAGCAAACTTAATAGTGAAACCGTTGTTCCCTACTTGAAACTTTCTTCTGGTGGCTTCTAAGAGACCACACTTAGTTTTCTTCCTACCTCTTTGACTGAGTACCCCTTCACATTTCCTTTTGCTGATTTCTCCCAAACCTCAGATTCTTGGGAGTTGGAAGTAACCCTAAGACTTTGTCCTGGGCTCTTTTCTCTCATGGACATTAGGGCATTCTCCCATCAGACAAATCCTGAGGTTCCCCTGACTCACCCACCCTACCATGGGCTTTAACAGAAAAATCTATTTCATTTTCTAGCTGTTTAACTTGGCACAAGTTACTTAGTACCTACCTCCTAAATTGTAAAAAAATAGATTATGCACCAGAAATGTCTAGCACAATGCTTGCATACAATAAGCATTCAATAAATGTTAACTATCATTGTTATTACTTATCTCAATTAAGCTTCTTGATTCAATTTTCTCAATAGTTTTATTTTTCAGCTTACTCTCCTATAATCTGGCCTTCATCCTCTTAACCTTCCTGAACTAGCCATTTCTTACCTCCTAATTACCAAATTCTATTCCAATTCTCTTGTTCATTGACCTCTCTGCTTCATTTGACAGCTTTCACCAGATTTATACCTTAAACATATGTATCTTAAACATTTTATTTTAACTTACAATAACACACATTCATTTGCCAATTTTGTTGACGTAGGGCCAAGGTAACACTGTCTAGGACCATGGCTCTAAAACCTATCTGCTTCAAAGCAACACAACTAGGTACCGGTAAAATAAAAAAAACAATAAAAATAAAAACTATCTGCTAATGACTCTCAAATTTATATTTCCAGGCCTAAACTTTACCCTTAATCCCAGACTATATAAAAGTGCATCCTTGACAGTTCCACATTATGTCTGATGGGAATTTCATCTTAACATGGCCAAAACAAACTCAATTTCTTCCCCATATCTCCTCCTCCCTCAGTCTTACCCATATCAGTAAATGACATCATCATCTACCACACTATTCAAGCCAAATTCCTCTTTTCTCTACTCTCCTCCCTCTCTCCCCACCACTTTCCATCCTTCTAATTCATCAGCAAATCCAGTTTGACTAAATCATCAAAATCAATACTGAACACACTACGTTCACTAGCACTAGCACCCTACTGAAAACCACTATTACCTCTTGCCTGGACCACTACACCAGCCTCCTCACAAATCTCCTTTCTTTCACTCTTGGTCCTTTGCAGTCCTTTTTCTACTAGCTGCTATAGTGATCTTTCAAAAACCATATATCAGATCAAGTCATTCCCTTACTAAGCATACTCGATGTCTTCCCGTCACATTTTAAGTAATATGCAAACTTCTTATGAAGGCCTACATCATCTATGTGGCCCCTAAATGTTTGTCTAACATCTTTTCCTAACAACTTTTCTCTTCCCACTACCCTCTATCCTCATTGGGCTTCTTTTTGTTTCTTTCTTTTTTCTTTTTATTGAGGCAGAATCTTACTCTGTCACCCTAGGCTGGAGTGCAGTGGTGTGATCACAGCTCACTACAGCCTTGAACAACTGGGCTCAGGCGATCATCCTGCCTCAGCCTCTGAGTAGCTAGGACTATGGGCACAGGCCACCACACCCTGCTAATTTTTTTTTTTTAGTAGAGATGTTTTTAGTAGAGATGTCCCGCTATTTCCCAGGCTGGTCTCAAACTCCTGGCCTCAAGCGATCCTCCCACCTCAGCCTCCTATTTCTTGAACAGAAAATATCAAGCTACCAGGAGCCTTAGGGATTTCTGCACTAGCTGTTCCCTCTCCTTGGAATGCTCTCCCCACCCCTACCTATCAGCTTTCCAAGGCTGGATTCCTCTTGGTACTGGAATCTCAGTTTAAATATTGAGAGACTTTCCTAACCATCCATTCTAAAGTAGCCATCCAATGTCTCTCTATCATATAACCGTATTTTAATTCTCTGCAAAGGACTTCTCACTAGCTGATCTTTTTTGGTTTGTCTATTTATTTATTGTCTGTCTCTCTATTAGGATATATGCTCCATGAGAACAGGAAATTTGTCTTGTTCATCCCTATATACTCTGAGCCTAGGACAAAGAGTTGTTCAGTGAATTGGTTAATTAATTCACTGAGCAAGAAATGTGCAAAATTTATGTGAGGAAAACTCTGAAACTTCACTAAAGAAAAAAAAAAGAAGCCCTGAATAAATGGAAAAACATACCATGTTTTTAGATGAGAAAATTAAATTTGCCCCAAATTATCTACAGATTTATTATAATTTTAATCAAAATCCCAACTGGATTTTCTTTTTTTACTTGACAGCTTGATTCTAACATTTATCTGGAAGAGAAAATGGATAAGAATAGCCAAGATGGTATTGAAAAACAAGGTGGTTTGTTGCCCTACAGATATCAGAATATCCTATAAAGTTAGCACTAACAGAGAAATAGCCAAATGGATCAATAGAATAGAACAAAGTCCAGCAATGGATGGATGTATATGTGTGAAGGAATATGTAGTAGATGCGGCATTTCAAATAATTGGGGAAGTGATTGATTATTCACTAACTGGTATTAGGACAATTGGCTATTCTTTTGTTGGGAAAACTATCCTTGGGGGGCAGAAAGGTCAAGTCCTTAATTCATACCACATTTAAAAAAATATGACAGGAGGATTAAATGGCTAAAATCAAAATGTGAAAGTGCAAGAAGAAACAAATTTTTTTTTTTACCTATCAGATTGGTAAAAAAAACCTTTTAAGCTTGATAATATGTAGAGCTAGGAAAAGTGTGAGAGACAAGCTCTTTCATAAACTATTAGTGGGATTAGGAGGGTGTAGTGGTCTGTTCCTGTAGTCTCAGCTACTGAGGAGACCGAGGCGGGAGGATCCCTTGAGCCCAGGAGTTCGAGGCTGCAGGGAGGTACAATTGTGCCACTGCACTCCAGTCTGGGTGACAGAGCAAGACCCCATCTCTAAAACAACAAAAACTATTAGTAGGCATTAATTTGATATTTCTCTTTCAATTTATATCCATTGAAATTTAAACGACATATATCCTTTGACCCAGAAGTTCCACTGCTGGGAATTTACCGTACAGGCATCTTTGCAAAAGGTACAGGGACTTTCACAGCAGCATTGGTTTTATGGGGTTTTGTTGTTGTTGTTGTTGTTGTTTTTCTGAAACATGTTTCACAGAAAAGCAGCATTGTTTATAATGGTAAATAAATATTTTTTTAAACACTAGAAGAAAACATATGATAAAATATCCTAAAAAACATTTCAAACTTTTCTATTCTATTACCAGTAGTTTTATGTTTAAAATGTTCTTTTCACTTCTGAGATCAGTTAAATATGACTAAAATTTTATTTTCTTCTATTATTTTCATAGTTAAAATGTGTTTTTACATTTAAGTTTATCTGGAATTATTCTGGCATAAAGTAAATTTGAATTTCTTTCAAATAGATGTGTTTCCCAATGTCTTTGGTAAAATGACCCATTTTTATCCATTGATTACTGATATTCCCTTTATTAGATAGTAAGTTTTTTATATACCTGTGGATCTATTTCAATGTTAACTATTCTCATCCACTGATGTTGTTTTAGGAGTCATATCTTGCTCTTAATTATTGAGTTCAAAATCTTCAGACATACACTCTAAGAATTAATTTTAGAAGCAAAATAAGAATCTAATTAATCTGCTATTATTTCTTCCCATAGCTAGAAAATACCAGTGACATCTACCAAGTAGTAGTCCATTGTCCATCTATTAGAGCCACTCTGTGTATTTACAACTGTGAGATAATGTGTCTCAAGAGGTTAAATTATGTAAAACTGCCTTTACCCTGACCTTGTTTTTTTTGCAACTCAATATTTAACAAAGTAATCACTCTAATCTGACTACCACTGTCATTCAGTATACACAAACGTGAATTGGTGGGAGATGCAAAATTAGAATCACTGCTGCCAGAGTCCCAAAGGTGTCAAACCTGTATGTGTTCTTAATTAGCATGGAAATTCAATCTGTCATGTTTGCTGCAGATAACTGGTTTCTGAGTCATTAATGTGGAAAGAAATATTCATACCTTTTTCTCTTCAGACAGCTCTACTTCTACACTTAGCCTTTTTTTCTAAAGAGATATGGCCTACTCTTTATTTATTGCTTTTCTGTGATTAAAAGTTCTTTTTCTCTCACTTTCTGAAAAGCTATTTGTTTAAATAATTTGGAAAAAGGATGGGTTTTTTTTTCTTAATTACTGCATAGTTTAACTCAGCAGTACTATTTACTATATTTCTGTTGGAGAAGGTTTTATGCCCCAAATAGAGTGCTGTTCAGAATTTGAGACAAAATCAGAGAAGACCCCCTTTAAGATAGAAACTAATCAAATTCAAACATTGCATTTATTTTTAGGTGCTAACAAGTTTCGTTTCTGAGCTTAGTATAGGAGCAGATTATCTTAGAACACTCAGTGCTCCTCTGTGCTAAACTGTAAAGCACTTTTTTTCTTCACATTTTCTACCTCTAACCAGTAGTCTATGGGACTTGAGTGAATTTAGAAGGGACTTCAGGACTAACTTTTTTTTTTTTTTCTGAGACAACGTCTTATTCTGTTGCCTGTGTTAGAGTGCAGTGGCCTCATCGTAGCTCACTGCAACCTCAAACTCCCAAGCTCAAGCAATGCTCTTACCTCAGCCTCCTGAGTAGCTGGGACTACAGGTGAGAGCCACCATGCCCAGCTAATTTTTTTATTTTTTGTAGAGATGGGGTCTCTCTATTGCCTAGGGTGGTCTTGAACTCCTGGCCTCAAGCAATCTTCCCAACTCCGCCTCCCAAAGTGCTAGAATTACAGCCATGAGCCACCACACCCAGTCCAGAACTGACTTTTAAAGGTGAACTATTAAATCACCTATTTAAAGAGGGGCAGCTTGTATTTTTAAATGGATATTGGCCAATTAGCAAGAAGAGTTAGTAACTTATAGTTTGCTTTTGATATAATCCTTATATTCTTTCCCTAAGGCACTCTCTCATCAGACAAATCCTGAGGTTCCCACCACCACCCCAGCACGTGCTTTAACAGAAAAATCTATTTCATTTTCTAGCTGTTTAACTTGGCACAAGTTACTTAGTCCCTACCTCCTAAATTGTAAAAAAAAAAAAAAAAAACAGATTATGCACCAAAAATGTCTAGGACAATGCCTGCATATAATAAGCATTCAATAAATATTAACTATCATTGTTATTATTTATTTCAATTAAGCTTCTTGATTCAATTTTCTCAGTAGTTTTATTTTTCGGCTTACTCTCCTATAATCTGGCCTTCATCCTCTTAACCTTCCTGAACTAGCCATTTCTTACCTTCTAATCACCAAATTAAATTCCAGTTCTCTTGTTCATTGAGCTCTCTGCTTCATTTGACAGGTTTCACCAGATGTATACCTTAAACATATGTACTCTAAACGTGTACCTTAAACGTTTTATTTTAACTTATAATAACACATTTTCATTTGCCAATTTTTTTGATGTAGGGCCAAGAACTTTACTTTGAATGAGTCCACTGTTGGGAGTTCAGAATTCCTCTTTCTTCCCTAAACCACATCAATACTGCATTACCTACGACTTTCAATTTGGACTTCTTTAAAGTGGAACAAGAACTTAAAAACAAAGTGCTCTCAATACAGAATCCTTCTGGTTTCTATGACTTCCCACCCTACCATCAATCTTTTACAGCAGTCTCACCCATACTTAATTGACAGTAATTTTTGAAAATTGATTTGCCTTTTTTTGAGTCTTTCCAAAATATGCAATTTAATTTTCATAGAGAGAAATTATTTTTCCTCCACTCTTATTTCATGTTATGTAACATTTAATTAAATACGTAATTAAAACAGGAACAACTAGAACAAACCGGTTAGTGAACAGGCATTGACTCAACATGTGGGAGCATTAGTGTGTCGATGTATCAAAAGGTTGAAGTTTAGCCCCTAAGGTTCAGCATGCACTGGGTTTCAGTGTCTTATTTAGAGGAAATGGAGAGCACTGATTAATCAGGTTTATCATTTAAGTGGTGATTGGTGGAAAGAGGTTCTACTATGTAGTTATTCTTAGATGGGCTTTGATGAAGAATGAGCTGAAGAAGTGAAAGGATTCATAGATAATGACTGAGACTGTCTTTGTAATGAGGGTAATATAGCTTACTCTGCCTGCCTACATACAATTAACTCAAAATCACAGAAAGTATGATCTGATACTCTAGTGGACATTTTTTTTTTCCTGTCTAGCATCCATTCACCCTTCTTTGGGTAAAATAGTGCAACAATTTTCTTCTGGGTAATCACTCTCTTCTCTACTCTCAAGCTATGTGATAAGGTAGAACTGATTCCAACCCCAGCTCTAGGAGAGGCCTCAGACAGGGTTAGGCCAGTCAACATATTCCATCTTCATGTCCTTAGTGATGGGTTTATTAATGAACTCATAACTTAATCAGAAGCCAGTGAGATATGAGGACATTCGCAGGGGCTTCTGGGAAGGAAAAACTTCTTAATAACAGAGCTATGGGAAGAGAAACTAACTCTTCTTCGGGACTTGGTGTTCTATTAATGTAAAGTTGGGACTGCTGCAGCCATTCTGCTACCAGGAATGGAACTGGTCCGAAGATGAAGCTAACACTCAGGAAGATCTGGGGGCGGGGTCCTGGTAACATTTGAACTTTGGAACAAAGTCATGACCATCCTTGGACTTACCAACAGTCTTTTCAGTTTCCTATTATTTATTGTTATTTTTTTAAAAAATTTTTTCAGAGACAGGGTCTCACTCTGTTGCCCAGGCTGGAGGGCAGTGGCCCCAATCATAGCTCCCTGCAGCCTGATACTCCTGGGCCCAAATAATCTTCCTGCCTCAGCCTCCCATGAAATTATTTTTATATGTTTACTGGTTTTCCACGCCCAGAAATTCCTAGTCCCTCACGATCCGTCCCTCACTGAAGGACATTTAGGTTTGTGCCTCAGGAAAGTGATGTTAGATGAAAAAAAATTAAATATTCAGGTTTTTTGTTTCAAAACCTAGTTCCTGGTATATATTTTTTCTTTTTTTTTTTTCTAATTTTTTTTTCTTTTTTTTTTGAGACAGTGTCTCACTCTGTTGCCCTGGCTAGAGCGAGTGCCGTGGCATTAGCCTAGCTCACAGCAACTCCTGGCCTCAAGAGATCCTACTGCCTCAGCCTCCTGAGTAGCTGGGACTACAGGCATGCGCCACCAGGCCCGGCTAATTTTTTTCTATATATTTTTCGTTGTCCAGATAATTTCTTTCTATTTTTTTTTAGTAGAGACAGAGTCTCACTCTTGCTCAGGCTGGTCTCGAACTCCTGAGCTCAAACAATCCGCCCACCTCAGCCTCCCAGAGTGCTAGGATTACAGGCGTGAGCCACTGCGCCCGGCCTCTTTTTTTTTCCTTAACCTCAGCTAATGACTAAGCATAGTTCCTAGTATATAAAAATATACAGTTTAGCAGAGCTAGTTTGTTGTGCAATAAATATGATAAGGATTTTACAAACTCACAAGAAGACATATGCAAGGTCATTCATTGCACCATTGTTTGAAATAGCAAAAATAGGAAAAGTCCATCAATAGTGAAATACATAATGTGGTAATTCATATAACTACAGTGGTAGTTAGAAGGAATTTTTTTTTAGGAATAGTGTATCAGATATTGGTTGGCTGACCCACCAACCATTCCTAACTCCTGTCTCCATTTGCCAGGAGTTGTATGGGGCTGAAAAGGCTAACTACTCCCTTTCCTAACCCTAACCCTAACCCTAACCCTATACAATGTCAGAACAATGATCAATGAAATTGTCAAGGGATTCTAGCGACAAATTCAGCTGGCACTGCCTTTTTCTCCTGCATACAACCATGAAGGAAATACCAGCAGAAGTACAGAGATTCTGGCCCTGACATTACTGGGTAAAAATGCCAATAGCTATTCACCTCCAGAGTGTTGTTATGTGAGAGAAGAAAATCCCTGTTTAAGTCATTCCTGCTTGGATTTTATATTAATATAAATAATATTCTTAGCCAGAAGCATTCCTAACTGGTATGCTGTGTCAACAGGGAGACATCTTGAAAATAATGTTACAAGATATTAAATGAGTTTATTATTTATGTATTTATTTATTTATCTGAGACAACATTTCACTCTGTCACCCAGGCTGGAGTACAGTGGCATCATCATAGCTCACTGAAACCTCAAACTCCTGGGCTCAAGCAATTCTCCTGTCTCAGCCTCCCAAGCTGGGACTGTGGGCGTTCACCACCATGCCCGGCTAATTTTTCTATTTTTTTTTTTGGAGAGACAGGATCCCACTATATTGCCCAGGCTGGTCTTGAAATCCTGTCCTCAAGTGATCTTTCCAATTCAACCTCCCAAAATGCTAAGATTACAGGCATGAGCCACTGTGCCTATCCTAAATGAATAATTTTAAATGAAAACACAAAGCAACATGGCATAGCATATTATGTATATATTAATACATTTCATACACACTTGAGGCATTACTGTATATTGCTGAAGTAAAATTTTGTGTAATATATACATAATATAAGGTAATGTAATGTGTGTAAAATCTAAAAATTGTACTGGAAAAAATACAAACTATATGATAGTCATTGCCTTTGGGGAGAGGGCACAGGCAATGGGACTATGAGGTGGAAAGCAAGAGATAAAGGGATGTAAAATTTATCTATAATATTTTATTTCTTTTATTTAAAACCGGACAGCTGGTCCAAGTGCAGTCGTGTTTATAACTAATTGATCACAACCAGTTACAGATTCCTTTGTTCCTTCTCCACTTCCACTGCTTCACTTGACTATCCAAAAATAACAACAAAAAATAATAATAAAATAAAACAGGGCAAAGAAGTATGATAAAAATGTTAATAATCTTCAATCCTTGGTAGTGAGGACATGTGTTTATTCTCTATATTTGTATTCTCTATATTTTTCTGTATTTTAAAAAAGTCGTCAAAGAGAAAAAACCAAATTGATTCTACAGGCTATAGCGGGAGGAGAACTAGAGGAAAAACTAAAGAGCTTAGATAGTGGTTTGTCCAAAAGTAGGTTATCTGGTGCCTGGCCCTCTGCACAAGATAGGGCCTGGGAGGAGTCAACCGAATGGTTTGGGGCTCAGGTGCAACAGGGGGTGAGCCTCATTTTCTTGAGCTAACCTGGGAACGCAGCCACCAGGCTTTAAGCCTTTCCCCCACTTTGCCCAGCATGGCAAGGTGTAAAGAGAATAGAAATGGTGCTTCTGGGATTTGGGAGATGCACCCAAGGAATGCCACAGGGGCCAGAATGTCATGAGAAGCAGCAGAAAAAAACAATCTCAGCAGATGCCAGAGCAGAGAAATGATAACTTATTAACATTTGCCCCTTTCACCACTCAAGTAAAGCTCCACATATGGGAGTCCCTGAATGGGATCAGCCCATCTGAACTATTTAAAAGCACATTCAATGTATTAAAATTAATTTTCTATTAACTTGGTGAAATGGGGGCATTAAACATAAACTTAAAATAAGTTTACATTTCTTGCAGACCTGAGTTGGTGTACTCAATACATATAGATGTGCTTGATTCTACCCAGGGCATTTTTGTAAAATATTAGGTGAAGCTGTGTGGTGTGCTCTATAGGTTCTTCCTTTTCTTTTTCTCTCCTTTTCTCTCTTTCTTTCTTTCTTTGCCACATTAAGCATTCTTGGCTCTGATTTTGGTATTTCCTTTAAAAGATAAGAATCTTTCTTTTGATTTTGATACAATTGGACAGGAATTTGTAAAACCCTTTTTGTGAATAACTATCTGAAAGCAGAAGGCAAACAAATTGTCACTTGGAAAAACACTCTGTAGTGGTCTTTTTGCTTCGAGGGAATAGGATGCACATATGCAGAGAGAGAATCTAAGCACTATCTCCTACTCAAATGTCCTTTCCTGTACCCTGTCTTGCTGGGGAGTCTTGAAGGTGGTTGTTCTGGGTGGTCTATAGTTTATCCAGGCTCTGACTATGACTTCTACAGAGGATTTAAGTGATCTTGAAGGTGAAGAGAAATAGCAGGATTGAAAACCATAACTACTATGAAACAAGATATTCTTCCTAGAGGAGTGTAGTAATTTGCTAAACATGAATTCTGTAATGGCAATATAGGTGGATCTGTCATACTGTCAGGAAGAGGTAGAGATACATGGGTACTCTTTGAGTGTCCATTTTAAATTATAGGCATGGTCTGTATCCTTGACACCTTGGGGCAAAATTAATTAATTAATTAAATTATAGGCAGGGTCATCCATCTCTGTGATTGGTGGGCAGTGAACTTAGAGGTCCTTGAAGAGTACCCTCCTCTCAGGCATATAGGTTGTAAGAAACACCGCTATAGACACAAGATGCAGGCACAACACAAATCCTCCTGGGGAAAGTTTATAGAAGAGTCAGAAGAGTGCACACAGTTCCCCAAGCTCTCATTATCCTATGGAGAAGCAAGCATGGGCCAGGCATGGCGGACATTCTATGGACAGCACTCCAGGAAAGGAACCTGCCTCCAAGCTGCTCTATGTATTTATAGGGAAATTGGAGGGAGAGGGGAACATTAATCAACCTGAGTTTTCCGGTTGGAGGAATAGCCATGAATGCAAGAGGACATTCTATGGGACAATTGTCTAATTCTATGGGACGGTTCAAATACCAGAGCTGACGTCTGTGATGTTGTAGCCCTTCCTGCTGAGCCGGCTCTTTGCTAAGCTACTCAGGGGTAGAAGGAGTTGCTTTAGCAATTCGATAAAGGGTTTGTCTCGTCTCACTCCAAATGTGGGATTTAAATTGAAGGCAATAGTTAGAAGGAAATGAACCATTCACGGAGGCAGATACCATTGAAAATTGATTGGCAATGATTGGTAAGGTGAGGATTGGATCAGGAAATAAAATGTGCCACTGCAAGGACAATGTCAGATCTATAGAAAAGATCATCTCTGAGGTAAAATTAAGGGTGTTCTAGGAATGTTTGGTTACCAATCTCTCCATTTTGGGGGGAACCAGGGCTTTCCATGTTAGTCCTTGAGCCACATGCAGATATCTTAAGTGTGGCCCAAGGCATGTATCATACGGAACTGCCCCAGGACACTTCTGCTTATTTTCCATTGGCCACATCTTAGTCACATGGCTTATAGAAGGCTGAGAAATGTATTGTTTTTTTCTGGGTGTCCCATGTGCCCAGATAAAAACTCTGTTACTATAGAAGAAGACTGGCAGTTAATGCTAAACTGCTCAAGACAGGGTAAGCAAAAAACAATTTGTTGCACAGATCCAGGGCTGTCTCATAGAAGCAGAGGGCAGGAAGCCTAGCAAGGCCCAATGAGGACCTTGAACAGGGATTTGCCAGGAACCAAGACAATTGTTCCCTTTATCTTTCTAGGAGCATAAAGGATCTTAACTATGCCTTTCTCAGCCGACCAGCCTTTTGCTTGCTCATCAGCGCACATTCACTCAGCAAATATTAACTGAGCATTTACCATGGACTAGGACCATTCCGGGCACTGGGAATAGAGAAGGGAATGAAATAGACAAAAACACATATCCTAGTCCCTCAGGTCTACAGGTACTATCAATTTCAAGGACTCATCTTTTTTGGATTTCCTATTTCTCTTTCTTGATTCTAATTCTTCAACAGGAGAAAGCAGACGTCCTAAAACCCTGCTTCAGATTTCAAGTTGGAACTCTTCAGCCTCCTGACCTCAGCCAAGGGTACAGTTGAGCCTCACGTGTAGTGAGAGGTTTCTGGATCCCAGCCAGATCTCTCTCTCCTCTGACTTCCATGTTCCAGGTGTCCCTCAGCTGTGCAGAGAGAGTTGTTTCTGAGATTCCAGGTTCAGGCCTGGGAGCTGGGAGTCATTGTGACAGTGGTGAGATGCCAGCCTCCATGTAAAGTGTAAAGAAAGAGAAAGGAAAAGATAGTATCTACTGGGAAAAATGAAGTGGAAAGCCAAACAGTGCAAATGAAATGTGAATCTGAAGGGAACAGGCTGACAGGGAAAAACAAAAACAAAAACAGGTAGAAGGAAGTGAGACAACAGGAGACAAGATGAGTGAGTTTGAAAGGTGTGTTAATCAGGACTAATCCAGAGGAAAGGCAGACATCAGGATTGGTTGATCCAGTGATTCAGTGATGGCATCAGAAACCATCTCATTCTTCATCCAGAGTTACAGGATGACCAGCTGTGGCATTCAATACTATGTGCATACCCCACGTGATGGGAGAGAAGGAATAGCTTCCCATAGCTCTTTCTCGAGTAAAGAACTTTCCCAAAAGTCTTCAGCAAATCTCTTTTAATGTTTACCAGAACTGGGTCACATCAGATTACTTTTAGACCAGTTGTTCTCAATGAGGGGCAACTTCCCCCCATCCCCGAAAGGGACATCAGGAGACATTTTTGGTTGTCACAACTGGCGGAGAAGGGATGCTCCTGGCATCTAGTGGGTAGAGGCCAGGGATGTTACTAAGCATCCTACAATGCACAGAAAAGCCCCCACAACAAAGAGCCAAAAGTGCTGAAGACTGGAAAACTCCATTTTAGAGCAAGTAAGCACTCTACCCTGAAGCACTCAGGCTAGGTATGGGAGAGGTGGATTCAGAGAAAGAGGATGATGAGTGGTCAGAGAAGTAGAAGAAGGAAAGAATGTCCTGTTCAAAAGTCAAAGGAGGCTGGGTACGGTGGCTCGTGCCTGTAATCCTAGCATGCTGGGAGTCCCAGGCAGGAGGATCGCTTGAGCTCAGAAGTTTGAGACCTGCCTGACCAAGAGTTAGACCCCGACTCTAC
>RJWJ010007599.1:0-17692 GCA_004363605.1 Indri indri | reverse complement strand
AAAAGGAGGTTGGGTGTGATGACTCAAGCCTATAATCGGAGCACTTTAGGAGGCTGAGGTGGGAGGATCCCTTGAGGCTAGGAGTTTGAGACCAGCCTGGGCAACATAGCGAGACCTCATCTCTACAAAATTTTTTTTTTAATTAGCCAGGGATGATGGCATGCGCCTATAGTCCTAGCTACTCAGGAGGCTGCGGCAGGAGGATTGCTTGAGCCCAGGAATTGGAGGCTGCAGTGAGCTATGATCACACTACTACACTCAAGCCTGGGCGACAGAGTAAAACTTCATCTCAAAAAGAAAAAAAAAAAGTCCAAGGAAAATTTTAAGAAGGCAAACATGCTCAATACCTATCGAATGCTATAGAGAGGTCAACTAAATTTATGACTGAAAATTGTCCATTAGATTTATCCACAGAGGGATTACTTATTATTAATACCTTTGCCCAAGAAGTCCCAGTAGGGTGGTGAGGACAAGTTAGGCTGATAGGGATTGGGGAATGAGTGAGGTGATGACAAAGAGACTTTGATTATCATATCAGCAAGTCATCCGAGAAGCTTGTCTGTGAATTGAAGACAGAGAAGTAGCTAAAAAGTGAACAGAATAATGTTTTTAATATTGAAGAGACATAATCATTATTAAAATGCTGACAGGAAAGATCTAAAAAAGTAGGAAAAATAAAAAAGAGAGGTAAAAATGGACGTCCCTGAGAAGAGGGTGCTGTCTAGAGCAGTTCTTCTCAAACTTTACCATGCACAACCATCACCTGGGTACCTTAGACTCACCAGGGGGATCCTATTAAATGCAGATTCTGATCCTTGAGGTCTGGGGTGGGGCTCAAGAGCCTACATTTCTAACAAGCCCCCAGGCCCCCAGGTCATGCCAATGCTTCCAGACCATGGGCCCCTCTTTGAATAACAAGGATTTAGAATAGTGGTTCTCAAACTTCAGTGTGCATCAGAATCACCTGGTGGGTTTGTGAAACCAGACATTGCTGGGCCCACTTTCAGAGTTTCTGATTCAGTAAATCTGGGATGGGGCACAAGAATTTACATTTCTAACAATCTTCAGGTGATGCTAAGGTTGCTAGTCCAGGGATCACGCCATGAGAACCATTGATTTAGAGTATATGTGGAGAAAATCACCTTAGAAGAGAAAGAGTAACACCACTGAGAGGATACATAGAAAAAAGGAACACACAGGGTTGCAGATAAATTTGTAGGTTGCGGGAAGGTAGGACCCTGAAGAATTTGCTGCCCAATGGCCTGTATCTTCTCTGTGAAGTAGGAGAGAAGCCATTAGCTGAGAGCAAGGGAGAGGAGGATGGGATAGTGAACTATAAACACTAGGGGAAGGCCTGTTGCTCTCCAGGGAGCTCTTCTAACACCACACAGAAAGTCAATTTGTTTTGTTATTTATTAAAGGAATGATTTGCAATTAATTCATCCAGACAAGTTGACCAGGAAGTTAATGTGGTGCAGTGAAAGAATTAGGATTTTCCTTTGGCTGGTAATGAGAAACGCCTGCCTGGAAATTTCCAAGCCCAAATCTTGTTTTGTTTTGGTTTTTCTTTCTTTCTTTTTTTTTTTTTTTTTAAGATGGGGCCTTGCTATGTTGCCCAAGCAGGCCTAGAACTCCTGGGCTCAAGCAATCCTCCTACGTCAGCCTCCAGAGTAGCTGGGACTACAGGCATGAGCCACTGTGCCCTGCTCGACTATGTGTCTTGATGTAGAAAGTTAGGAATTCAATTGATTTTAGGCAGACTGGCAGATTGACTTTAAAGCTCTGGCTTCTAATTTTTACCTCATCACCTACCCCTGTGAAACTTTGAGTGAGTTAGTTAACTTCTCTGAGCTTCAGTTTCTCACATGTAAAATGGACGGGTGAGACCATAATGGTACCTAACTCACAGACTTACTGGGTGGATTAAACTCGATTGTGTAGTAAGTGCTTAGCACGGTGCCTGTCTCAGTCAGTGCTTTGCCAAGAAGTTAATTTTTCTCTTTGAGTCTCAGTTTTACAAAAGTTTTGTGAGGGAATTGGATTAAATCAACTCTAAAGCCACATCCATCTCCATCCGTAATTCAAAGTGGCCAGTTCTCTGAAGTTGCAAAAAGAATATTGTTATTACTGTAATAGAGCTAACATTTATTGAGCCACTTTTGTGTGCACAGCATTATTTTAAGCACTTTACATGTATGCATTCAGTTGATTTTCACAACACCTCCATGAGGTGGATGCTATTATTATTCCCATTTTATAGATGAGAAAACTAGCACTTGAAGAAAATAACTTGCTCAAGATCACACAGAAAAGAAATGGGAGAGTTTGAACTGAGACAGTGTACCCCAGGGCTATATTCACAACCACATCACAGTATACGCTCTTCAGGGCTCTGTTTAGTGAATTAACTTCAGATTATGTATCAAATAAATGCATCAGATGAGGTTACTGTCATGTGGCATAAATGAATCTTAGGATTCCAGATTCTAGGATTTGGTTTCAGGAATAAGCTCTTTCTGTTCTTGCTCAGATCCCAAGAAGATGACCTCATAGTGATCACTTGAGTCGGGCACCAATTAATTAGAGCATATTACTTCCTGCAAACTCTCAATAGTCTTTTTAGCTGGCCAAATAATTATTCAACTGGACTATTAATATTATGAGACTTACATGTTTAATAGTATAGGATTTGTGGTTTTAAAATTATAATAATGGTTACTTTTTTTTTTTTGAGACAGAGTCTCACTCTGTTGCCCTGGGTAGAGTGCAGTGGCGTCATCGTGTCTCACTGCAACCTCCAAATCCTGGGCTCAAGTAATCCTCCTGCCTCAGCCTCCGCCTCCCGAGGAGCTGGGACTACAGGCACACACGAGGATGCCTGGTTAATTTTTCTATTTTTTTTTTTTTAGTAGAGACGGGGTCTCACTCTTGCTCAGGCTGGTCTCAAACTCCTGAGCTCAAGCAATCCTCCTGCCTTGGCCTCCTAGAGTGCTAGGATTACAGGCATGAGCCACCACGACCGGCCCCATAATGGTTACTATTAATATCTGTTGAATGACTATTATGTGCTAGATTTCTTATACAAAGTCACCTTAATACAATAGCTCTGCTAGAGTAAATACTCATATTTCCATTTAATAGACAAGAATCTGACAGTTAAAAACTTGCTGGAAAGGCTGGGTATGGTGGCTTATGCCTGTAATCCTAGGACTTTGGGAGGCCTAGGTGGGAGAATCTCTTGAGGCCTGGAGTTTGAGACCAGCCTGGGCAAAATAACGAGACCCAGTCTCTACAAAAATTTAAAAAATAAATAAACAAAAATAAATAAAAATTTGGTGGAGGTTATTAGGGTGGAAAGGCTTAGTAGGTGCTCACGGCTTGGGTGGAGAAAGATTTCTCATGCAGAAATTAAGATATAAAAGTAAAAAGGTTTATTTTATCCTGTAGAAGGACAGAGAGAATGAGAGAGGGAGAGAGAGAAAGGGGGCTGGGAAGAGAGCAGAGAGATGGCGTGGCATCCCAAAGAAAGAGAAGGGAGATGCCAGCAGCGAGACCAAGTGGCTCGCTGATTTTAAGGGGGACAAAGAGAGAAAAAGATAGTGATGGCTGTCAGTTGATAACAAAAGCTGCAAGGATGTCAAAGTCCAAGACTTGGTTTCCTGCCTTTCCTTGAAGAAGGGATTATCACAGTAGATGTGACTCTGTCCTCAAGATATGGTTGAGGCTATAGCTCATTTCTTCTGCTGTTTACTCAGGAACTCTGTAAAAGCAGATTCTCCAAAAGAAAAAAAAATAATTTTTTTAAAGAGATTTACATCTCTTTTCCGCTTTTCCAGAAGTTGTGCAGAACAGAACTCCTGCAGGGTGCCTGTTAGTGAGAGAACTCATAGGATTCATCTTTAAACGTTACTGAGGAAATTGTAGGATTAGGTATTTCCCTAGGTGGAATTAGATATTTTCCTGTTATTTTTGCAAGGCCGCCCCTTTGAGAGGTTAAGAAAGTTTTCCTAGCTGCCAAATGTTAGAATGAAAATTATTATTTCGAAATAAAGAAAGACACTTTTCTCTGCCTAATCTGGCAATGGATTGATTTCCCTACATTCACATCAGAGGCTTGAATCTCATAGATTTTTCAGTGAGCGACTCTTTTGGACATGTTTCATTGGATGGAATACAATGAATTCTTCCTCCCTTCTCAAGCTCTTCCACATTCCTACCCAAGATTAAGTTCATCTGGTCAATACTCCTGTCTCTGGGCAGGACAGTCACTCAGTCACTCCAGTTCTCTGAGAGAGCAGACTCCCCGTCCCACGCAGTTCCCCAGTCCTGTCACTGTTGAAATGGGAAAGGAAGTAAGAGTAGTTGAGGATGTTCTAGGCTTTTCATCACTTTGGAGACTTCATTTATTCTCTTTTGTATACCCAGTCCTCTCATTGGACAAATAATGAATATACATTGAACACCCACCGTGTATAACGGCTTGGAAGTTATTGAATGGTAGAGCCAACCTAGACCTGCTCCAACATGGCCACCCTGGCTCCCCAGCCTGGATATCACTAATACAGAATCCACTGAGACCTTATTTGAATGTAGCCATCCCAAGAGATCACCTGAATAGGACACCCATGTTCTGTCTAGAGGCCAGCTGAACTCACTTGTCATTCTTAGATTTTACCCAAAATGTGGGCATTTCGTCATTTAGCCTCTATATATTCCACTGTTGTCTTTTTCTCTCCTCTACTTCCAGACCATGTCGCGCCCCCTTTTGGTCCATGTCGTCCTCAGTTATTTGAGCTAATAATCCTTCTACTTCAGCGAGTTTAAGTTGGATTTGTGTCGTGACCAAAAGTGCCTTCACTAATACCTCTATGTCTTGGGTATTCTGTTTATATTTTTCTTCCATATTTCACAAAAGAGTCACGGATCCAGTTTTTTTCCTCATTATTCATATTTGAGTGAGGCTTGGTCTAGATCAGGGGTTGGCAAACTACTTCCCATGGGCCATGTCTGGCCAGCCACCTGGATTTTTTTTTTTAACAGTCCACAAGCTAAGAATGGTTTTTATATTTTTAGATTATTACATCTTAAATAGTTATATAAATATCTACATAATAGCCTCGGTTATGTCTCTTGACTCACAAAACCTAAAATGTTTACCTATCTGACCCTTTAAGAAAAACTTTATCATCTCCTGATTTAGATAGCCATAATTGACTAAAAATGTTCTGCATTTATTTTCCTTGGGTCCCTCACTATTTACCTGGATGCTGTTGGAATCTTTCATTATGTGGGTTTAAATAACCATTTCAACACTTTAGCATCCTGCACAAGGGTGAGAAGCCAGTGTCATGGGTCACATATCCAGAAATTTGTCTTTGTGGGCCTTTTCCCATTGTTTAAATTGCTACCGCAGGTGACAGTTTTTGATATCTTGTTTTGTTTGGCCTGACCTCTGCTTTGGATACAAGGCACAGCTGTGTATGGCTTCCTCCCTGGCTGTTTCCTGAGTTGAGCTGAGGGAAGCTGCCTCATGGGGTCAGTTTTCCCTAAGAATAAGGAAACTTCTCCCAGTGTTGAGATGAACTACCCACTCTAATGAGATGTCCAGTTTGGGAAGGACCTCACCACAGATTTTTCTGTTTTCGTGGCATCATTGTCTCTCCTAACTCTGTGTGATTGCCTTCAGGTACTGTTTGCCGACCTGTAGCATCAAAAGAAATTTGATTTAGAAGGCTGATGCAGGAGGATTGCTTGAGGCCAGGAGTTTGGGACCAGCCTGAGCAACTTAGTGAGATCTTGTCTCTACCGAAAATTTAGCTGGGACACATGCCTGTAGTCCCAGCTACTCGGTTAACATCAATGATGAAAATATACATAACTGATGAAACAATGGAAGGGAGACATAGATATGCCACAGTCATAGAAGAATTTCTGCCAGATAATGGTCACCTAGGACTGAATGCTAGGGTAAAACCCTATAGCCATTTCCAAGAGAATAGTGCAGTACCATGAGAACTAAGTACAGGAAATCCTGGCAGATTTCCACTAATAACTACTAATTAGAAAAACAAGTTCTCCTAGAAAAAGCTGTCTTTGAAGGGATGGGGGCCATTTTACTTAGAATCTGGTTTTTTTCCCCCCCCCCCTTTCTTTCTTTTCTTTTCTTTCTTTCTTTTTTTTTTTTTTTTTTTTGAGACAGGTCTCTCTCTGTGTGTGTGCTGCCTGGGCTGAGGTGCAGTGGCATCATCATAGCTCACTGCAACCTCAAACTCCTGGGATTAAGTAATCCTGCCTCAGCTTCCCAAAAGTGCTGGGGTTACCAGCGTGTGCCACCGCACCTGGCCTCCTTTGATCATTTTAATCAGTTGCATGAAGATAGAGGAGTAGGTGTCTATTTCTTCATCCACACTCAATCACTGGAGGATAATAAAAACTCGTTGAAGACAGAAAATGTATCTTCCGTCAGATTACCATCTGGGACCCCAAAAATGCACAGCCCATGTCCCAGCAGTAAAGTCATGAGTGACCTGGGGATAGTGTGAACTGAATCTTAGGAGGGACTGAGAAGTCTGGAAAAACAGCACTATTGATTGGCTCCACTAATGTCAGGTGAAAGGTCTAGAGCCTAGTAGGAAGGATTTATACCTAATGTCAAATAGCCCACAATGCTCTTCCTTTCTGTACAGGTAGCAATGAGGGATTAAGAACACACCCGGGGCCGGACGCGGTGGCTCACACCTGTAATCCTAGCACTCTGGGAGGCCGAGGCGGACGGATTGTTTGAGCTCAGGAGTTCGAGACCAGCCTGAGCAAGAGTGAGACCCCGTCTCTACTAAAAAAATAGGAAGAAATTAGCTGGACAACTAAAATATATATATAGAAAAAATTAGCCGGGCATGGTGGCACGTGCCTGTAGTCCCAGCTACTCGGGAGGCTGAGGCAGTAGGATCACTTGAGCCCAGGACTTTGAGGTTGCTGTGAGCTAGGCTAATGCCACGGCACTCACTCTAGCCAGGGCAACAGAGTAAGACTCTGTCTCAAAAAAAAAAAAAAAAAAGAACACACCCGGATGACAAGATGGATAAAAAACAGAACCAAATTTGAGTCTAGTCTGGGCAACATATCAAGATCCCCATCTCTAAAAAGAAAAAAAATTTTAAAAACAGAACCAGAAGAATCTACTGGGATTTGTTCCACCCAAGGCACTAGTACAGAGAACTAGAACAGATGATAACTTATCATCTTCTGTCTAAGATACTACTATCAGTAAGCAGTATTCTATCACACAGCAGGCTAGTGGGATGCTCTTTACAAAATACATTCCATTGACTTCTGGGAGTTCCGTTTAAGAAAACCATACACCATAACTAGGATATTCCACATCAGAATAAGCTTAAGTCACATTATAACAAAGATTTATAGTCTGACCTTGAGTTTGATGGAATCAGGACAAACTTTAAATAAAGATTTTCTCTGCATAGCTGCAGGAGACCTGAGAAGAACCATGTTTAGGAATGAGCTTGCCTGGAGATCAACTTCCAGAACAGCAGAGGGACCTCTATGAACCTGCTCTCCCACAATGCAAATGCTGACAAAACCACTAATACTAACCATTTTAGAACTTTGGAAATTAACCAAAGCCAAAGAACAATCAGAATTGTCTATCCAAGAGAAACTACTGAACTTCAGTAAAACAGTGGGGTCTTTGGTTTTTTGTTTTGTTTTGTTTTTCGAGACAGAGTCTCACTCTGTTGCCCAGGATAGAGTGCCGTGGCGTCAGCCTAGCTCACAAGCTCACAGCAACCTCAAACTCCTGGGCTCAAGCAATCCTCCTGCCTCAGCCTCCTAAGTAGCTGGGACTACAGGCATGTGCTACCATGCCCGGCTAATTTTTTCTATATATATTTTTAGTTGTCCAGATAATTTCTTTCTATTTTCAGTAGAGACGGGGGTCTCGCTCTTGCTCAGGATGGTCTTGAACTCCTGACCTCAAGCGATCCTCCCACCTCCCACCTCGGCCTCCCAGATGCTAGAATTACAGGTGTGAGCCACCACCCCTGCCTGGCCTTTGGTATTTTAACTCCAGGAGGAGATGGTATTCCCATCTGCCCTCCCTTCCCAGCTCAGTAGAGATAGCCACAAAAAGCCAGCAGTCTCACAGCCAATGGCAAGCACTGACCTCTTGTGGGGAGCTCAGTTAAAACATCCCCTAACCACAGCTATTATTTTTTCAAACGTGAAGCTCTATGGAAAATCTCTGTTCCTAGGGAGTTGTAACTATTTGATTTGACTCAGAACTCAGCTTAGCAGAAAAAATGCCCTACCCCAGAGCATTATCAAAACAATAGCCATCTGCTGGCAATGTCGAAGCTGCTTGAGACTGAACTTTCAGTTGGGGTAAGCCAGAGACAGACTAGGAATTTAAAAGTACATCCTGGAGTTGCGTGCAATGGCACGCGCTGAGGCAGGAGGATTGCTTGAGCCCAGGAATATTGGGCTGTAGTTCACTATGCCTATTGGGTGTCCATACCAAATTTGGCATCAATATTGTGACCTCCCAGGAGCAGGGGACTATCAGGTTGCCTAAGGAGGGGTAAACCAGCTCAGATCAGAAAGGGAGGGAGCAGATCGAAACTCCCATGCTGATCAGTACTGGGATCACAGCCACTGCACTCCAGCCTGAGCAACATAGTGAGACACCATCTCAAAAAAAAAAAAAAAAAAAAGTACATCTTGGAGAACTGACAACCACAGGGAACTTTGAAAAGCTCCTACATATTCCCGGGGATCTAAAAGGCCATGTGAATGCACAAGGCTGTGCACATACCCAGGAGTGATATGGGAATGGAGAAGTTCCCAGTCACTCACCTCTGGCTGACCTTCAGGTTCTTGGCAAGCAGAAGGTGAAAGTGAAGGCTGTCTTGTAAACTGCCTTAAGTATGAAGGCATGCCTTCTCACACAGATTCCCTTGGCAAAGAATAAAAGACATAAAGACAAATCATTGAAGGAAATCTGATTGATCATTGGCTGATCACTAAATTATATTGACCCAGGGATTTAACCCCAGCAATTCAGACTTAAAAATAAAAACAAAACTTTTTTGAAAAGCTAACAGACAACTCAGTTGCCATACACTGTAAAGAATATAGAATCTACAGAATTAGTCTAAGAGAGTCACCAAACAAATAAGCAGCAATTAAAAAAAAACAACAAACCCTGGAAAGTATGCCACATACACAACGCAAAGAGCAGCCAATAGAAAATGTCCCTGAAGGGGCCTAGATTTTGGACTTAGTAGACAAAGACTTTAAATCAGCTATTATAAATATGTTAAAAGAACCAAAAGAAATCATGTCTAACAAACTAAAGGAAAGTATGACAACAGTATCTGGCCACATAGATGATACCAATAAAGGATAGAAATCAGTTCACAATAGAAATTCTGGAGTTGAAATGTACAAGAACTGAAATGAAAAATTCACTAGAGGTGCTCAACAGAAGATTTGATCTGAAAGAAGAAATGATCAGCAACCTGAAGACCAGTCAATTGAGATCCAGTCTGGGGAACAGAAAGAAAATAAGAATAAAGGCTCAGAGAACTGTGGGAGGCTGGGTACAATGGCCCATACCTATAATCCCAGCACTGTAGGAGGCTGAGGCAAGAGGATTGCTTGAAGCCAGGAGTTTGAGACAAGCCCAGGCAACACAGTGAGACCCCCATCTCCACAAAATAAAAAAAATAAAAATTAGCCAGCATGGTAGTACAAACTTTTAGTCCTAGCCATTCAGGAGGCTGAGGCAGGAGGATCACTTGAGCCTAGGAGTTCAAGGTTACAGTGAGCTATAATTGGCTCACTGCACTCCAGCCTGGGTAAATAGAGTGAGACCTTGTCTCAAAAAAAAAAAAAAAAAAAAAAAGAACTGTGGGACACACTCAAGTGTACCAAAATACACATAACAGAAGTCCCAGAAGAAGAGAAGAGAGAAAACAGCGGAAAGAATATTTGAAGGAATAACGCCTGAAAACTTCTAATATTTGGTTTTTAAAATTATTATTATTATGTTTATAGATGGGGTCTTGCTCTGTCACCCAGGCTGAAGTGCAGTGGTGTGATTATAGCTCACTGCAGTCTTGAACTCCTGGGCTCAAAGGATCCTCCCACCTCAACCTCCTGAGTAGCTGGGACTACAGGAGTGCACCACAAAGCCTGGCTAATTTTTCTATTTTTAGTAGAGATTGGGTCTTGCTCTCGCTAAATCTGGTCTTGAACTCTTGAGTTCAAGCGATCCTCCCACCTTGGCCACCCAGAGTGCTAGGATTACAGGCACAAGCCACCGCACCAGGCCACCCCATAATGTCTGATGGGTGTTTATTTGTGTCACTTCCACTAACTGAAATTCAGATGTAAAATTCCTGGTTGGCAGAAAGGAAAACCTAGGATAGGACAAGACAAGGGAAAAAACAGGAAAAGGGCTGTCATGGGCTGCCTCGTGACTCAATAAAGGTAAAGAACAGATAATTTGAAGTTTCAAGTACTTGCATAAGTTTCAGGTAATTTTTCTGTCTAAACTCTGAAATTGAATTTTAGTTTTGCCCTGACATTGCTCAAAAGAAGATTTCAAGGATATCTTCTGTAAGTGCTCTATGTTTGAGCCCAGGGAATGCTTCTTACCTTTGTTTAAAAGATTTCCAGAGTTTTTAATTGCTACTCACAGGTATGGGGAGAAAGAGTCATGATTTACATATATTTTTTGAATAATACAATACCTATTGAATTCTCATGATGTTTGGGATTTTGTTTCAGTGATTTTCCTTTTAGGTAAAAAGGATTCTGTGCTGTTGGAGAGTGGACATACAATTACTAACTTCTCATCATTGCCTGGCACATGAAACTTTGTTTCATATACTTTCCTAAAATATTTTGCCACTACAGTAGCTAATAACTTGGATAGCATTATAACATGAATCGGAACAACCAACATTTTCCTCTAAATGATTATATCGTGGTTAATTTGGAAGGAAACAAAAAAGACAGGAGAAAAGTCATCACAGGCCATTTTGGCTGGTTTGTGTACTGGAGTGGACCCAACTGGAGGGTCTGTTAAATCCCTGGGATCATTCTGGTGATTATCCCATGATTGTTGTGACTGGTTGTTATACTGGAAACCATACTAGTTCTGTTTACCAGGGGGCATTTTCAAAATAGAATGTATAAGATTGTGTTGCAAGATGTGCTCTTAGCCCATTAGGGAATGATCCAAAGTTATAAGGTTGATATCTAGTTTCAGAGAGGGTGTGTCCTTTATGAAGAAACAAGCCCCCTTAAGGACACTTGTTACTGGAGAAGAAAGGGAGTATATTACATATTGCTAGGATGTAAGAGAGATTTATGTTGCTATCCCTCAGTGAGTTACAGAGATTCATGTATCATCTGGGCTTATGTTGGACTTTTTATACAGACTTGGCAGAGGGCAGACTAGGGGTTTTCAGAATGTGAGGGAGAAGAGGGGCCTGCTGGGAAGAAAGGCCGTCATCTTACAAGTCAGAGAGACAGATGAAAAAACCTTTACTCGGATATAACGATCTTGAAAAATAGTCTTGAAAAGTAGGGAGGACGTCTGGGATCCCCAAAAATTTAACAAAGTAGGAGTGAAGCAGTGATCTCAGAAACAGCTGGAAGCCCCCCAGAGAAAGCCAAAGTTCGGGAAAATGTTGAAAGGTACCCTCTGAAAGCTGCAGCTGGAGAGCTGGGCTGGAGCTCAGGTGAGGCGAGTGAGGCACCAGGTGTGCACAACTTAAGGAGGCAGGGGCTCACTCTCAGGTCCTGCAAGTGCAGCTGTGTATAAAATATAACTTGTATAATTCAATCTCAATTTATGACCTTGAGTACCCATCCTGCCTGAGGCAGTAAACAACCTTGCTAATTTAAGGCACACTTAATCAAATTCAATTATATCTCAATTCATGTTTAAAATTCATTATGTTTAGGTTTGTTTCCACTTGATCTTTCTTCCTTTTGGAGTTTATACTCCTGGGGTGGGGGGTGTAAATGCTACCAGGGTGGTTGTGGGAGTGAGGGGAGGTTGTCAAATTCTCAGTCTTTACCTGTCCGGTCCTCTGTGGCTGATTTTATCAACTTTCTTAATATTTTTTGCTTTACAATACATAAACAGCTTTTGAACTTACAAATCAAAACTTACTTTCATTCCTGATATTCCACAGTGATGTCCCCACCCTCCACCCCCATTTTCCTAAAGCAATGGGAGATTCAGAACTAATTCTAGGTTGTGGAACAATCTCTTCTGGAAGAAACAAACAAAAACGATGATGATCTAGAGGGTGAGAAAATACACATGAATATTTGAAATATTATGACCCATTCCACACATAAAGAAAGACATGTTACAAGCAGCAGGCTTAGGATGTTTAGGAAATTGGGTGTCTGAGGGAAAGCACAGGCATAGAGATCCACTAAACAGACAGCCAGACAGCACCACACATGACAGCACCACAAAAGGTCATATGTGAGACTAGGCTGGATTCTGGGTTGGTGATTGAAGGCTAGTCCCCTAAAAACTCCAACAAGGAGGTGCTAGGTTAAGAGGAAGTTTTTCACATCTCAAGATCATTGACTTCATATCTCACTATAAAAGATTTCCACAAGGCAAGAGCATATTATGAAAATAATGCTGGCTAGACGTGGTGGCTCATGCCTGTAATCCCAGCACTTTGGGAGGCTGAGGCAAGAGGATTGTTTGAGGCCAGGAGTTCAAGACCAGCCTGGGCAACATAGCAAGACCCCGTCTCTATAAAAAATAAAAATAAATAAAAAATTAGCTGGGCATGGTGACACGTGCCTGTAGTCCCAGCTACTTGGGAGGCTGAACCAGAAGGATCACTTGAGCCCTGGAGCTTAAAGTTGTAATGAGCTATGATTGTGCGACTACACTCCAGCCTCGGCAACAGAGGGAGACTCTGACTCTAAAAAAAAAAAAAAAGAAAAAAAGAAAAAAGAAAATAATTCTAACTGTCTATATTAGTATCCTAGGTTCTGTAGCAAATTGTTATAAACTGGGTGTCTTCAAGCAACAGAAATTCATTCTCTCACAGTTCTGGAGGCTGGAAGTCCAAAATCAAGGTGTCATGCTCTCTCTGAAGGTTCTAGGAGGGAACCTTATTTTTTTCCTTTTTTTCTTAAATGACATTTATTTCCCACAGTTTAGAGGCTGGGAAATCCAAGATCAAGGTGCCAGCAGATCTGGTGTCTGGTGAGGGCACTCTTCCTGATTTGCAAACAGCGGTCTTCTCATTGTATCCTCATGTGGCAGAGAGCTGACAGAACAGGAAGATCCTTCCTTGTCTTCCTAGCTTCTGGTGGTTGCTGGCAATCCTTGGCGTTTCTTGTTTCGTAGATGCGTAACTCCAATCTCTGCCTTCATCATTACATGGTGTTCTCCCTATATGTTTGTGTCTCTGTGTCCAAATATCCTCTAATGAGTATGACCTAATTTTGACTTGATTACGTCTGCATAGACCTTGTTTCTAAGTAAGGTCACATTCTGAGATACTGGGGGATAGGACTTCGACATATCTTTTGGGAGGACACAATTCAACCTTAACAGTCCCTGAAAGTAGAGAAAAAGTATGTAGGTAGTTTGGTGCTAGCATTTTAAAAAATCAGGTTCATTATGATATAATTTATATACTATAAAATGTACCCATTTTGAGTGTTCAATGTACTTTAACGAGTGTGCACACCTATGTAACCACTACCACGATCAACCTGAAAAAGTTCCCTCATGCTCCTCTGCAGTCAGTCTATCTACCCCAATCCCCAGGCACTCATTGATCCCTTTTCTTTTTTCTTCCCCCCCCCCCTTTTTTTCTGAGACAGGGTCTCACTCTGTTGTCCAGGCTAGAGTGTGCAGTGGCATCATCACAGCAGAAGTGGTATTTGTTTTTCCATTCTTTGATACTTCTTTTAGAAGAATGGTCTCCAGTTTCATCCAGGTTAATACAAAAGGTATTAGTTCACCATTTTTTTATGACTGAGTATACGTGTTATACATATACCACATTTTGGCGGGTGGGCAAGGAAAAAGCAAAAAAAATACATATACTACATTTTATTAGTCCACTCATGTATTGATGGGCACTTGGGTTGTTTCTACATCTTTACTATTGTGAATAGTGCTGCTATAAACATTTGGGTGCAGGTGTCTTTTTTGTAAAATGTCCTTTTTTCCTTTGGGTAAATACCCAGTAGGGGGATTGCTGGAACCTTTTCATTTTCTTGATGGTGTCTTTTAAAGAGCAGAAGTTTCTAATTTGGAAAAGTTTAATTTATCATTTATTCTTTTATGGTTCATCTTTTTGTGTTCTAAGAACTCTGCTTACTGCCTGGTCATGAAGATTTCTTCCATGTTTTCTTTTAAATGTTGTGCTACCTTTTTGAACATGAATAGGTGGAGGAGAAATTTTTCTGCCAGTCCAGGAATGCAAACAATGGGAGAACCTCACCAGGAAAACAGGAAACACAACTCTAAGGGACTGTGGAGCAAGAAGCAGCAGCAGCAGCAGCCCCTGTGGCATGCATAGCCGGTAAGGGCTGCAGAAGCAGTGTAGATAAAACTGAGGAATACAAAACTCTAAACTTTGCTTGGACAGATGCCTATTATAAATAAGTGGCATTATAGCACTAAGAAAGAGTGGAGGCCACATCCTCCACTCTTCACCATTGGGGTGCCAGGAATACAGAAACCAAAGAAGAAATGGAAATTCAGAGTTTTTTTTCAGAATTGACATTAGACTAAGTTAAAAAACAACATCAGAGGCTTTAAATATATGGGATGAACACTAAACGAAAGAAGGAAGATGTAGTGAACCATTTGTGACTGTTTTTGGCTGTCCAGCATCAATCCTTTCTTTGAGGATAAACTTCACTTTGTGTATTTTTGGTGGAAAGATATTTGGGCTTGTAAATCAATACAATACTGGAGAATCGGGCCCAGAAAATGAATAGAAGGCAAGGCAATGCAGGCCCAAGAAGCAGGAACCCCCACAACTGTCTTTTATTAGGAGGTGTTTACCGTGCCTGCTGTGCCAAGATGCTGACACCACAGGCCTCTTATGAATGAATTCAGAACATGACTTCATCTTTTCCTCATTTACACAACATTCAAATTCCTCAGTAAGAGCATTTGTTTAGCCTTATATTCTGGCTACTAGGAAGAAGGGATGGGGAGGGAGGATTTGCCCTTTTGGTTTCTGTAGTGGAAGGTGGAAGAAGTTGGATGATGGACAGCAAAAAAAAAAAAAAGAAACCTACTAGTATGGTCTTAGGAATAACCATTGCCCATTTCCTTTTTTTCTTTTTTCCTTTGTGCAAAGAGACAAAGTAATCCAGACTCTTTTGTCTGGGAGAAGTGGAAGTTTACATTTTTCTTCTCAGGCCATGGGAAGCTTAGTGTCATACTTTTTTTTTTCATAGTTGTTATTGCAGACCTTCTCCCAACTGACTTGTCATTTCACACAGGTGGCGTGCTCTGAATATCTGGAATGGACTGATAAGACTCATGGCAAATCTATTAGGTCATTAAATATGAAATGTCTGATTTCAAATCAAAAGTGTACTTTATTATATCTGAAATGAGAAGCAGCACACTTAATCAAAGTATGCACCTAAACTATCAACACAGTTTTGCCACCTTAACGGTAGCTTGCTTATGCCAGCAGTGAAGAAGCCTGGAGAGTTAGTGGTGATGACATCGCAAAAGGCGTTTTCCACAGCTTGTTGAGCATTGAATGTTTTTCCTTGCAAGAAGTGGTCCAAAGCCTGGAAGAAGTGGTAGGCAGTTGGTGCAAGGTCTGGTGAATACAGTGGATGACAGAGAGTTTCCAATCCAGCTGCTGTCGTTTGAGCAGCATTGTTTGTGCAACATGTGGTCGAGCATTGTCTTGCAAGAGGATGGGCCTGTCTCTAGTGACCAATCTTGGCTGTTTAATCGCAAGCATTCTCATCATTCCTTCCAGTTGGTTGCAGTAGACATCCGATGTAACCGACTGACCAGGTTTCGTGAAGCTGTAGTGGATAATACCAGTGCTGGACCACCAAACAGACACCATTATCTTTTTTTGATGAATATTCGGTTTTGGACTGTGTTTCAGCACTTCATCTTTATCCAACCATTGTGCTGAATGTTTCTGATTGCCAAAAGAATCCATTTTTCATCACATGTAACAATACAGCGTAGAAGTGGTTCGCCTTTATGTCGTGACAGCAAAGAAAGGCAAGCTTCTAGATGATTTCGCTTCTGACACTTGTTTAATTCATGTCGTACCCATCTATCCAGCTTCTTTACCTTGCCAATTTGTCTCAAATGATCCAATATTGTTGGAATAGTAAGGTCAAACCTTGCTTCTCATTCACACATAGATTGAGATAGAATCACTTTCACTGCAGCTTTCAGCTCATCATAATCCACCTTGGTCTCAGGTCACCCACATGGCTCATTTTCAAGATTAAAATCACTGGAATGGAACTTCTCAAACCATCGATGTACTATGCATTCATTAGCCACATCCTTCCCAAACTCTTCATTGATATATCGAGCTGGCTGCAGTGCATTGGTTCCATAGCGGAACTCACATTTGAAAATAAAACAAATTTTTGACTTATCCATGGTTTCACAAAAATTTCTCTAAAAAAAATTTGAAAGATAATCAGAAACCAAACCATGTGTTTGAAAGAATGAGGATGTGCCTTCACAATAAAAATAAAACAAGTGTCAAAGTGAAACATCATAGATATCAACTGTCAAACTTAGTACTTAAGGAAATGGGACATTTCATATTTAATAACCTAATAAAACAAAGAAGCCCTTTATGTCTACCCCCTTGCCCCAACAATTCCATTTCTGCTATGGTCAATGATTGGCACTTAGATTGTGGATTTACATTGCTACTACATTATGGAAAATCACGATTGCTTGGGAAATTAAGTGTTGTGGACAAGGAGATTATGCCAGAACATTTTCATGGGTCCTTCTAGAACTCAGGAAAAGTACACATTTGGGTTGGAATATCCGAGGAGGAGCTGGAAGAACAAGAATGGGTCTAGCGGAAGATGGATAGAGCCATGGTGTCAAAGAAGGAACTCTGACATTAAGCTGGCACCTGAATGAGACCTTTCCAGCTAGAAAGGGGAAATTTGGGGATTCTAATGCTTTTTTTTTTTTTTTTCTTTTGAGACAGAGTCTCACTCTGTTGCCCGGGCTAGAGTGCCATGGCGTCAGCCTAGCTCACAGCAACCTCAAACTCCTGGGCTCAAGCGATCCTCCTGCCTCAGCCTCCCAGGTAGCTGGGACTACAGGCATGCGCCACCATGCCCGGCTAATTTTTTCTATATATATTTTTAGTTGTCCAGATAGTTTCTTTCTATTTTTAGTAGAGACGGGGTCTCACTCTTGCTCAGGTTGGTCTCGAATTCCTGAGCTTGAGCAATCCACCCACCTCTGCCTCCCAGAGTGCTAGGATTACAGGTGTGAGCCACCACGCCTGGCCTCTAATGCTTCTTTGAGAATAAAGGAGGGGAGATTCATTTTGGGAACATCATTCTCTCTTAAAACATAAGAGAATGGGATCAGACTGTTAAATTTCAAATGTTAGGCCTTAAAGAATAACTGGCACAG
>RJWJ010007598.1:0-56904 GCA_004363605.1 Indri indri | reverse complement strand
TTTTTTTTTTTTTTTTTTTTTGAGTGTAGGTGGGTCACGGGAATCACACTTTGATGCTGCCCATCAAAATGCAGTGACTGTTTACTGAACACCACAGTTCCTGCCACGGGGCTGCTCACCAACACCTCCGCTCAAGAACATTCTGGGGGTGCTGAGTCTCTAGAACAAGGAGGAAGCGCTCCCTGGACCCAGGGCACCAGCAGCATCCACTTGTTCTCACAGCAACCTAGTGAGGCCGAGGTTCTCCCTCTGCTGATAGAAAAGAGCCCAGAGAGGTAAGGTGACCTGCCTGGGTTCACACAGCATGGATTCAAAGCCGGGTCGCCTGGCCCAGAGCCCCAGGGGCTACTAAGGTTTAGGAAGAGAGCCAAACGCAGCAGCTGAGCACAGGGAAGGGCTCAACATTCCCCTGTGGCTTCAGCCGTGTGGACAAGCTGCAGACACACTGGGCTGAGGGGAGAAGATCTTGCCTCAGTGTTGGGGCCTGAACCCCTTGCTCTGCACGTGGCCTCTGTGTTCCAGGCCCGTCCCGGGGAAGCAGGTGGTGGGCCCTGGAGGATGGGAAAGGGGGCCACATCGTGCGGCCACCGCCTCCTGCTGGATACTCTTCCAGCTGCTACTTCTTAGCTCCTAGGTCTTAGCTTGAAGGTCACCTGCCCAGAGAGGCCCTCCCTGACGCCCTGAGGCGGGCCCTGGCCATGCCTACCTCAGCCTCGCTTGTCTGTTTTGTGGCATTTCCTACAATGTGCAGCCACTGCACTTATCTGTTTACTTACGACCTGTCTCTCCCCACCGACTACAGGCTCCTGCCTGTCCCGCTCTCAGCTGTGGCCCTGGCCTCCAGCCTGGGGTCTGGTCCATCGCAGGCACTTACCGAGAATCTGCTGACTGATGGAGCACATGCACACGCAGCTGGGGTGGCCGGGCAACTGCAGGGCCCAGGCCCGCCTCTGCCTTTTCCTGGGTGTGTGACCTCAGGCAAGTTGCCGCTCCAGGGCCTCTTCCAAAGCTCAACCCAAGTCCACCTGAAGGATTGGCCTTGTGCTTCCTGAATAGGTTAGGACCAATTTAAGGGAAGGTAATAGAAGTTGAAGTTGTTTACTAAATTATACCTTAAATCAACTGTGGGTTGATTATTCTTTCTGATGATAACATTGCAACGGTTTCCCCAGAAGTCACTGATGTGCAATGAGCCCAATCATATTTCTTATTCAATAAACTCTTTTATTCTGGTTCACAGATTTCTCCATTACAATAATGAAAATAGCACTAGTGATTTGTAACACTTAGGCCCAAATCAAAGGGGAACCCCTCCTCAAATTATAAAGTGAATGACACATAGTTGGACATGGAGAAAATGTGGGGCAAAAGGTATTTAAAATATAGATAATGGGGTCAAGATTTTGTGTGTACGTATCAGGATGACACTGTTTTAGAAAGCACACGATTTTGAAAACTATAATTGTGATAAAACTCAACTATAGAGAAAAGACAAAATCAAGCAAAAACAAAAACCCAAAAACCAAAAGGAAGCAAATCAGATATGTGGGTAGATATGCAAACCTCCGGTCCTTCGGCCCTGGAATGGCAAGTGAATGGGCTTCATAGAAATTCTCCATAGAAGGAATGTCTGGGCCTGGCGTGGCCATGGCCCTTGTCTGACATCGCCGCGTCTCCAAGTCCTGACTCCTCACAGAGGAAAAGAAGTTGCTTGTCTGACACATCTGCTCCGGGTCTGCCCGAGATGGGGCCTACGTTCCCAATCCCTTTGAGAACGGTCCCAAATCCCGAAAGGGCAAGGCATCCCTGTGGTGGCCCCACGAGTGGTGGGGAGATGGGGTCAGTGCCTGTCCTATGTCCTGCCGGAGCTGTCTGAGTGGTTCACTGGGAGCGGGTGGGCCTCGGTGTTGAACACCCAGTCTTCCAGGGAGAGCACGTCATCTTCAGAGAACAGAAGATAGAGATACCTGTGCCCCAGGCAGGGCAGGGAAGCAAGACACGGCCTGTCAGTGCCCTGGGGAAGAAGGGTGGACCACGGGGAACACATCTCAGGGCCTCTGTGATGGCCCTGCAGCTAAAGTCAGGGAGCCCCGAGACCCCAACACTGCTCGGAGGGCTAGTCCTGGGGAAAGACGCTGTGGGTGGCCTTGAGCTTTGGGGTCAGAGGGACCTAGTTTAACGTGGCCCTGCCCCAAGCCTCCACCCTCTTACTGCTTCACCTGCCTGGCCCTGTGTGAGAGCCCTGCCAGGGGCTACATTCTCCTTCCTTGCAGAGTGGCCTGAGTACTGCACCAGCCCCTACACCCTGGCGAGCCTCCTGTCAAGTGCATGTTAGGGTGCTAACACGAACAGCGAGTTGTGACTCCAGCACACCGGGGTCCAGGCCATGGGGATTCTTTTCACTGGAAGGAACTGACCACTCCAACCCATCCTAAAGGGTTAAAGCACAAAGGGCTTGCTTGGGAGAACAGCAAGAAAATGGAGTAGCCAACTCCCACCCCAAGAAAGCAAGGGAAGGATGCAGCAGCAACACTGCCAACACCATGGGAGGGAAACCATCGCTGTTGCCACTGTTCCCATTTTACAGATGAGGACACAGATGCACAGAATTTAAGTAACCAGCACAATCACACGGGTCACGCTCAAGGGGGTTGGATTCCAGCCCACCTCACTCCCTGAGCGGCGACACTGGCCGGCCCAAGGCTCAGCCCTGGGGTGCAGCCCTCTGTCCCTCTTGGGCTCCTGTCCTGTGATGCACAACCTGGCTGTGGGAGAGGGGAGGGACCGCTGACCTGCACCTCCCCCAACCCCCCACACCTAGGAAAAGCCCACATCGCCCCCTGGAAAGAACACTGACCAGGCCCCAACTCACTTTAGCGTCTCCGCTAGAAAGAAGCTCTGCTGCTTGTTGTCGTGGTTGGGAGTGCTGTTGTACACGTCTTGGATCCCAGAGAAACCGGCTTCTGTCCGACAGTGTTTCTCCAGGGCCTGAGGGAAAGGAAGGCCGCCTCAGCAGGGAGAGAGGAAAGGCCCCCAAGACTCGTGTCTGCCCCCTGGGCCAGAGCTCGAAAACAGACAGGCCCCCTGGCCCCGTGGCTGGGGACCCTGACGTTTGTGGGAGCAGAGGCCAAACTGTTCTGGGCTCAGCCACCCTGTCCCTCCACCCACCTCCGAGAACTCGGTCCTCACGGGCTGCCTGCCTCAAGTGCTTCACCTGGTTTGGATTTAGGAAGCTTCTAAGCGGGGGACAGAGGTCAAGAAAGGCCACAGGTGAGCCTCACGGCCTGGGACTTGGGGAATGGGCTCGGCACACCCGGGGATTCTCTGAAGACTTGGATCCTGGGCCCGAGGCCCGTGGGCCACCAGCTGTCTGCCCTTTGTACATAAATGCAATTTTTACCCACCGAAGGGTCTGTGGGCTCGGCACAGGAGTAAAAACACTTGGCCTGGGAAGGCTAAGAACCAGGGCCTCAGGGAAGCGGGCACACTCTGGCCAACAGCCTCGCCAATGATCTGAGCGGCCCCGGGCCCTGCCGGGCTTGGTGCTCTGAGTGTGTGGCTCCCAGGACAGCCTGTGCTTCCCAGAGCAGGCGGTGCCTTGTCCGCCTCAGAGTGGGCATGGGGCACAGAGAAGGCTCAGCACCCATCAAGGAACCTTCTGGAATCCCCATGCCTGCCTTTGACACCTACCCCAAAAAAGGCCATGAGATTTCCAGTGAGGTGTTGGGGGCTGAGGGGAGGGTGGGCCGTGAGGGCCAGCAGGGACTGGGCGGTGGGGGGCATTTCGGGGAAGAAGAGGGAGGTGAGGGTGAGCTGCCGGCATTTGAGAGGAGAAATCCCAAGTGATTTACGAAGGCTTCAGGTCAGGAAAGCGGGGACAGTGGTGGCCACATGGTGCTTTAGGCAGCTGCCCAGGCTTTGGCCCCCTCCGCTCGCTGAGTCTTAGGCGCTGGCCCCAAGGCCATGGCACTTAGAACCCAGCTGGGACCCTCGGCCCCCTGATCCTTACCCAGAGGTCAACCTGGCTTCGCCTTCTCTCCTTACCCGAGCTCGGGGGTTTGGGACCCTGTCTGTGCGTCCTCAGGGCACCTGGCCACCCGCCCTCCGGGCCCACTCACCATCACCACTTCCCAGCCCCACTCCCTGTAGATGGGGTCGTGGGTCTGCCGCCACAGGTACATGTAGCTCTCGACCACCTCGGGCCGGAGGATGTAGTAGCTCTCGCTCAGGTGGGTGGCCACTGCCTCTCTGCCGGAGTTAAACCAGAAGGCCTCGGGCCCGAGTTTGGTATCTGGGGAAACAGCCAACCAGAAGGCCTGGGTCAGACCTTCCACCTCCTGCTTTAGGGAAGATTTCAGTTGCCTGGGACCCTCGGCCAGGGCGATGGTTAGTGATGTGTTAGGATGGGGCAGGCCCTGCTGGCATTGCCCTGTAAGGCTGCGCCGGGCTCACGCACAGCTTCTCTCTTGGCCTGGGCTGGCCAAAGTGAGACCCTTGAGGCTCAAGAATTTTGCAGTTTTGGGCCCTGGGAATGCAAATGAGCTACTCAGCAGTCTGGGAAGACAGAAGTTTGAGCGATGTTCCGCAATTGTGTATTCTGAGACACTAGCTCTGCGAGAGGTTAGCCAGAACTCAGCCAAGAAAGGGTTTCAGGTTTAAATGTTTGGGGAACAGTGGGTTAAACAAAGTGATATGGTCTCATGTCTACAGGACTTATCAGATCCTTTAACGTGCTAATGTGCAATGATGCTTCTCCACAGACCCCTTTTCTTGGAGAATTGCTTCTAACCTCCCAGACTCAGCTTTCCAGAGCTGACAGTTTGGGAAACGGCTGAGGTGGAGATGAAGGGAAGACTTGCCCAGGAATGCACTGAATAAAGAAGGCCCGCCCTACAAGGTCTTGGTTCTGTTGTTGTCATTGCTACGTCGGTCTTTGGACACTCTGCTGCCATTCTTGTTTTCTGCATGACCACGATTGTAACCACCACTGCAGCCACTACTTATGATTTCTGGCAAGGGCTGTGCTGGGCGCTTCACATACATGATTTCAATCCTTAAAGAATGGTTTTTTGCTGTGGTAGATGCTATTATCCCTCTCTCATGCATGTGGAAACTGAGGATCAGAGAGGCTAAGTAACTTGTTCAGGATAACACAGTGAGTCATGGCTGAGCTGGGATGTGATCCTGGATCTGATGCCCTTTCCCTGGGCTGGGCACCCTCGCGCTCTCTCTCTTCTTGCCCCCGACCCCGGGTCTAACCCTCTGGGTTTAACATGTAGGGTATGTGGGCCAGATCTTCCTCCCTTCAATGCCTGCACATCCTGTCCAGGTCACTTGAGTACCCAGCTCTGTCCCTAACGTGTGCTCCCCCCGCACTAGAGTTCAGAACCCTGACAGGCCCTGGGTTGCTTTTCCTCGTGCGACAGGGGCTGGAACCTTGGAAGCCATCCCACTCTTCCATGGAGGGCTTCGTGGAATTAGCTAGACCCTGGCCCCTCCAATCTTTTCAAATGGTGCAGCGGCTCCTGGCCACCAGAAAACAGTCGTTTTGCCAAGTGGCTAATGGGGTGAGGGCAGGAGCGGCCGCCGCAGCCGTCCTCGGGATGAGCCGGGCTGGCGGCAACAATACGCTCTATTAAGCGGCTGTATTTTATGGCCTGGGCTGATTGTCCTAGACAAATAGCGAGCTTTTTATTATTCGTGAGATTTCTTATTTGTTTATGGTCCTGGCAGAGAGAGCTCTTTGAAGAGAATGGAAGACCAGTTTTAAAGACCCATTGCAATTCTCTGACTTCCTGGAAACAGCTCCAGGAGAGCCAGCTTCAACCGGAGCAGGCACTGACACATGGCCGTGGCTGCCAACGTTCGCCTGCCGCGCTGCTGGCTGGAGGCAGCTGCCAGAGTGTTCTCACGGACCCTCGGCCTCACTCCGGGACCCCTGCCTTGTTATACCCATGGAACAGAGAGGAAAACAGAGGCCACCCAGCTGGTGGTGGCGGAGTGGCACTTGAGCCAGGGATATTTACTGCAAACCTTGGGTCTTCTCCTCCAACCAAGGCTGGGGTTACAACTCAGAGCAGTGGGCATCTCGGGGGGCCACGGAGGGCCGGGGGTCTTCCCGAGAGGCACTGCTGAGAGAGGCAGCATGTCGGGAGGAACTGGGCATCAGAAGGCCTGGGCTCTAGCCCAGACTCAGCTACTCGTGCGCAGCGTGACTTTGGCTACGTCACTTCCCCTCTCTGGGCCAACTCAGTTTCTGTGTGTAAAACAAGGAGCTGGGCTTGTGATCTCTAACGAGACCTCTGACTCTAGCATCTGACAATTCTGTGGTGAGCCCTGAGCAGGTTGGCCAAGAAGCTCTCAAGCTTCCCAGTGGTCTTGGGTCCAAGAGGGTGACTGAGCAGGTGGTTCCAGGAGGCGGAGAGATACCCTATGGTGGGGGGCGGGGGGACATGCTAGGTTCAGGAGGCCAACATCTCTGCCGCAGGGGCTCGATGACCCTTTGCTCTGTGCCCCTGTCATGGGACCTGGGCTGAGTTATCTCTGAGCCTCAGTTTCCTCATCTGTGCTGTGAGGTTCAGTGATGATGTGACTCAAGGGCTGGATAGCACCTGGCACACACAGAATGCTTGATGCATCTTACTGTCTCCCCTTCGATTCAGGGCACAATCTCAGGGCCTGGAGAGCGCATCCCTCACTCAAATCCTACGTGATTTCCGAGGGGAAACTTCCCTAAGACTATGTGCTCCCTTCACTCACTGCCACTCTGCTGGTCTTTCCAGTTCTTCCTGGTGTCTAGCCTCAGTCTTTCCTGCTGCCCCTTCCCCTTGCAGGGTTACCTGAGCGAGCGTATGACTCGTGGCACGTCTTGGTGATCTGGGCTGCAAGCTCGCGGTAGTGGGCCCTCTTTTCTTCCTTGGCATCCTCAGCGCCGAGGGCGATCATGCCCCCGGAGAAACAGGCCAGGTGCCCCATCTTGTGGTCCAGAATCCCCCCTCGCCACTCAGCAATGTAGGTCAGCCCCCCGGGAGAGACATTCAGCAAGTAGGTCTCTATTGCCTGGGAGCAAGGTGGGAATTGGGCAGGAGGAAGGGGCGCGGGAGGGCACAGAGAAGGGAGGGGAGAGGATGGAAAATGAACATTTTGGAGACAGCAGCAAGCGCAGCTCTGCTGAGCCCTCCGTCCCAGGCAAAGGAGGCCCGTTGATCTCTGTTGGCGGAGGCGCCCGACGGGCCACGGGAGGCCTGGCCACTAGCTGAGCCAAGTCTGGTGCCTGCTGGGAGGCTCGGACGAAGGGCAGCTCCCCAGGGCGAGGCTCTCACATGGGCTTTAAAATCTTCTACGTTTTAAAAAACATTAAAATAAATTTTAAGATAATTATCATCCCCCATTAGATCCTCTGTTAGGAGGTCTTCGCCTGAAGCCCAGTTGGCCTGTGGATGGGTTTCGGGGCTTCAGAACACCCTTAAAGTTGTACCCAACACTTTTGTGAATGTGCATCTTTCCGGGAAGACGGTCCGTCTATTGCTGCCAGATTTTCAAAGAGGACATGCAGAAAAGTAAGAGCTGCTCTTTACAGGTACTGTATCGTACATTTCCTCATTTAACGTCCACAGCACGCCAGGCACCTGGGCCTGCTGCCCCGCACAGACGAACGGGTGGAATGGTTTGTCCCAGGCCCCCCAGCCACCCCAACCAGGACCTCCACTATCCGACAGCTGCTCCTTTTGGCGAGAAGGGTGATGCTGTTGGTAAAGACTCTGGGATATCAGGGTGTGCGGGTGTCAGGCCATAGCGGCCCCAGGAGCCCTGGAGACCAAGGTGATGGAGGAAGCTGCTCACACAGCTGCAAGGCCAGCCTGGACCATGGCCGGCAGCCTCTGGGGCCCTCGCCTCTGCCTCCAGCCTCACCCCTTCAATCTATTCTCCAGGGGGTCTCTGCATTCGGTAAATAACGAATCGGATCATATGACCTGCCTGCTTAGAACCTTCAGTGGTTTCCAAGTGCCCTCAGGTGAAAGTCCAGCAAGACCTGCAAGACTCCATGATCTAGACCCTGAGGTTTGACTTGATGTTACGGACATGGCCCCTGGGCGCAGATTCCTTGGGTTCAAATCCCATCTCCACCAGCACCAAGCTGTGTGACACTGGGCAGGGTACATGTTCTCTCTGTGCCTCAGTTTCCTTGTGTGTAAAGTGGGGATAAGAGCATTAACTACTCCATAGGGTTGTGAGAATTAAATGAGGTGTGTCTTCAGAGCTTGGCATATTTCCCAACCCAGAGTCCCCAATACATGCTGGCTCCTCTAATTCCTCTCTGGTCTGTCCCCTGCCCCTCCCTGCTCACACCCCACCCAGCCACACTGGCACCTCCAACCCTGAGAATATTCCCTTGATGCCAGCATTGTGCTGGGCACTGGGGACACAGCTGTTCTGTAGGGGGAACATGGCCCTGCCTCAGGGACCTCACCCAGGAGTGCAAAGACTTCCCAGCAAAACCACACACACAAGGTACAGTTTGTGATCAGCACTTTTTTTTTTTTTTGAGACAGAGTCTCACTCTGTTGCCCAGGCTAGAGTGCCATGGCGTCAGCCTAGCTCACAGCAACCTCAAACTCCTGGGCTCAAGTGATCCTTCTGCCTCAGCCTCCCGAGTAGCTGGGACTACAGGCATGTGCCACCATGCCCGGCTAATTTTTTCTATATATTTTTATCTGTCCAATTAATTTCTTTCTATTTTTGGTAGAGACGGGGTCTCGCTCTTGCTCAGGCTGGTCTCGAACTCCTGAGCTCAAATGATCCACCCGCCTCGGCCTCCCAGAGTGCTAGGATTACAGGCGTGAGCCACCACGCCCGGCCTGTGATCAGCATTTTGAATGAAACAGATTGAGGGGGTGAGATAAAAAAACTGGAGGGTGCCCCACTTCGCAGAGCGAGGTCAGAGGAAGTCTCTCTGTGAAGGTGACATTCGTGAAGGCTGCATTTTCTTCCGGCCCCAGGGCTTTGCCAGTTCTGTCCCCCCTTCCCCGAAGCAGCTGTACCCTGCATGTTCCAGCCCGGCTTTGCTAACTCCTACTCGGCCATTAGGCCTCCTCCAGAACACCACAACTTAAACCAGCACTGCGGCCCTGTCACTCTGTTGTCCCCTCGCCTCTCTACAGAGTGACATTTGTACTTGGCATGTTTCTGTTACATGTCTGTGGACTCTGGGAGCCGTATGACGGCAGGAGCCACCAGCAGCAGCCTCCATCGAGTGCTGCCACGTGTAAGATGCTCAGACGACATTCGCTCCTTGGTCTGTGTCTTCCTTTTCCCTCCTCTGTCGGGGCCCGGGGCTGGCGGGCTGGCCGCGGGACCCTCACTGAGTGGCAGATGGGGACGCACTGACAACGGACCATGCCAGAGCACCTGTGCCAAGGTGGGGGCAGTGCTGAGGCCTGCAGGGCCGCCCGGCTGCCAGGCCGCAGTCTGCTCTGGGCCTGGCCTGGCTCCTGGGCAGAGCTGGTCCCCGGCAGCTGCTTGTACTCTAAGCACGTGGCGCAGGGTAGGGGTGTCAGGGCCCAGAAGCCTGGTTCACAGTTACCAGTTGTCAACATTTTGGAGAGAACACAGACATCTGAGGGAGATCCCAGGATGCCTTGCACTGGAGCTGGAAACCTGCACCTTCCAGACTGCCTCCCATAGGTCATTTCCATCTGGGGTTAGCCTCAAGCTAAGCAACTGTAGCAGAGAGGAAATTATAAACCAGTGCTTCTGCGAGGATACAAGGCAGACAAGCAGATGCAAGGATAAAAAGAAGGCTTTCTAAAACTCTGAGTAAAACACAAGATAGCACAGGCTGGGGACCAACTGGCACAAGGTTTCAGGGGTGGGGAACCTGCAGTCTTTAGGCCATATGTGGCCTTTTACATCCTTAAGTGCAGCCTTTTGACCGAATCCAAATTTTACAGAATAAATCCTTTCAATAAAAGAGCAGCTCAGGGAGCCAAGTGGGGAGTCACAGAGCTGGTTCAAATCTCAGCTCTGCAATTTAAGAGTTGGGTGACTTTGGGCAAGTTACTTCACTTTTCTGAAGATTCACTTTGCTTATCTGTAAAATGGGAGTAATAATTTCTGGAATGGCTATGAGGATTAAAGGAGAAAGTAGTCAAAGACTCTGGCTCCATGCCTCCTGCAGGAACCCCATCCAGGGGGGGATTTCGGGCCAGCCGGGCTCTCCTGTGATCTGGCCGCTGCTAAGTGGAGGCAGGTGCACTGGATTTGGAGTCAGTCAGAGCCATGTTTCTGTCCTGGCTCTGACACTTGTTGCTGTGTGACCTTGGGCCTTTCTGGGCCTCAGTCTCATCATCTGTAAAATGGGTGTTGAGTAAGACAAGGCACTTAGGGTGTGTACCTGGAGGAGCGAAAGTGACCAAAGTGCTCCTGTTCTTCATCTTGTTGCCCTTCCTCCTGTGGCACTCAGGGCTGTGTGAACCTCCCATGCCCGCCCCAGCTGTACATTGGTCTAACCTGGTGGTTTCCAATCCCAGCTGCCCATCACGATCGCCGTGGGAGCTGGGGCAGGGGTGGGATGGTGGGGTGGCTCCGGCATGGGATTTCTAAGGCTCCTGGGTGACCCTAAGGTGCAGGCAGAGTGAGAATCTTTAAGATGCTGTCACCCGGGCATGGGGCCCTGAGGCTGTGATATAATTAGTCAGGGGTACAGCCTGGACATCAGGATTTTACAACTCCCTAGATGATTTTAACAAGCCAACAAGGTTGAGAACCACCAGGACATTCTTCAAAGCCCCGAACTTGCCAGAGGCCCAGCCTTTACCCCAGGTCAGAACTGCTCCAGGCTCTTTGCTGGGGAGATCAAATATGGGGAGCAAAGCCTCTCCTATTCAAAGTTCTCTCCTGTTCAATCAAGTGTTCCCAGTTTCCTTAAATAATTCATGGCCATTTCTTCCCTTGAAGCCTCAACTACAGTGTGCCCTGAGGGCAGGGAACCAGGCCGCTCATTAACTTTATGTTTACTCTGTGAAGAAAGGCCTGAAGGGCCTCTCTCGCAGCACACCCTGGCTGCCAGCTGAACGCTAATCCTCTGGGGCGCTTGGCTGAAGCTGATGGCAGGCAGGGGACAGGGCTGAGACTCAGATTGAGCTGGGACTGGAGTCCCAGAAGCTGCTCCATGACTGAGGTCTTGTCCCTGGGAGCTGGGCAGGGAAAACTCAACGCCGAGACCACAGTTTAAAGGGTCCATGGCTCTAGAGGCCCATTTCAATGTGTGTCTTTCAAGCACTACCATTCCTGGCCAGATTCGTGTGATCAGAGGGTAGAGATCCTCTATCCGCCCATCCAACTGCTCACACCCATCCCCCATCCCCCAGCCACCTAGCTACCCATCGGCCCACCCATCCTTTCAGCATCCAGGCATTCATTCATTCGTTTACAAAACAGTTACTGCACGCCTATTACGTGACAGGCACTGTTTCAGGAGTGGGGCACACGGGGTGAACAGACAAGACCCCTGGTCCTGGATGACTCACATTCTATTTGGGGAAGACAGATGAGGAACGAGTAAACAGATCTGTGCACATGACGATTTCAGACGCTGATAAAGGTGATGAGGAGGATGCATCTGGGTGTGTGACATGGAGGCTGGGCATTTTAGCTGAGCGATGACCAGTACGTGGGCCCAGGCATGTGAGTGATATTCCAGGTAGAGGGGACATCAAGTGCAAAGGCCCTGGTGGGAGCAGGCCTGGTGTGTCTGAGGAAGGGCAGGAAGGCTGCTGCTCAGAGCAGCCGAGAGTGCAGAGGGAAGGGGCTGGGGACAAAGTCGGGGTGCTCACAGGGCCCAGATCGGGAGGCACCTGATGGGTAAAGGAGTCGGGTCTATTCCAGGTGCTGGGGGAAGCCAGTGAGGAGAAGGACAAGCGTTTCCAGTCCTTCTGGCCGCCTCTCGGAGAACTGACTTACAGGACAGGGCAGAAGGGAAGCCGGGTTAGAGGAAATAAGGAGGTGGTTTAGACTGAGGCGGTGGCAGAGTAGATCCAACTGGCTCAACTTACTTTATGGGGAAACTGAGGCCCAGAGCCTGCCCAGTGCCTTTTCACTAGTTGGGCTCCGAGGTGTCTGTTGATGGGCTATGGGATTCCCTAATCCCCTTCCCAATAGCTCGGTCTGACTCCCCTGCTATCCTCGTTGCCCCCTGTTTGGAGGGACTCTCAGTCTGCCATCCCTTGTTCATTCCATACCCCAGGGACAGACCAGCAGTGATGCCATTTTTGCCAGTTCTGTGCTGTGTGGCCTTGGGCAAATGCCTTCCCCTTTCTGGGCCTTGGTTTCCCACCACATAAAGAGAAGGAGCGCCCCACCGAAGGCGGCCTCTCCCAGCTTGGACATGCTCATTAGGTCATCCTCTCTGGCTTGGCAGGAAGACAGCTGAGGGTCTCACTTTGGCAGCCTCCCTTGGGGGGGCCCAGCCCACAATCTGGCTGCCTTCTGGGCTCTGATATATTAACTGAGACATAGACACCATGCGGGTGGTCGATTTTGAGCCGTGGTTTCTGAATTGACTGTCACTTCCTATGAGACCTTGAACAAATGACTTAACCTCCCTGAGCTTGGGTTTCAAATCTGTGAAACACGGGCACTGACATAGTCTCAACTTCAGAGCATTCAGAAGTCATGAGATGGGGTGTGGATCATCCGGCTGGGAGGGGACTGTCTTGTCATTCTTCTCACTGGCTCACCAGGGGGAGGCATGAGCCAGCCTCTGCCTATCTGGGCCCTGCTGCCCCCAGCACTTGGGGCCTGCGAGAGAGCCGATGGCTAATGGCCAATGGCCCATGAAGAATCAAGTGCACATCTTACCTCCAAGGCTTCGTAGTACATATTTTTAGCTTCCATATCTGTCTTGGCCGACATCAACCAGGATTTGATCAAATATTCATAAAAACTGTCCCCGAGTCCTCCAACTGAGACGTGGTCTGTGAGGGAAAGAGGAAAGAATGTAATCTCCATCTGCCGCCGGCGGGGCTGATGGCGTGGGGTGGCTGGCACAGTGGCCTGGGTGGCCATGGTGCTGTGTGTGGGCATCTGACCAGCAGCCACCAAGCCCCGATGGGGGCTGAGAGGAAGACTCAGCCTGCAACTGGGAGAGACCAGGGCCGCCTTGAGAGTGGTTGTCCTGTGTAAAAGTACACGGGCCCATCCAGTGGGTGCCATACATCATCGCGCTTTAGCAGCCTGAGGATGCCAGGGCCTCTGGTTATTATCTGTAAATGAGTTGCGTTTCCTTAAAAAGATAATCTGGTGGCAGGGAGTTCAGAGGTTTTTATTACCCACTCGCAAACATGGTAATTAATGCTGGGCAGCTTCATAAAAGGCCATGGACAGGAGGAACAAGAGCCTTAATTTAGTCGGCCAGATCCTCAAGTAAAGAGCCACTCTGGAAGAACTGAGTTTAAATTTAGCAAATTGGGATAATGGAGTTCAAAGCAGTGGGGCAGGGGAGAATTGAGTTTGAAGACCTCTCTCTGCCGTGGTGGCATCTGCCTGGTGGACAGTGGTCCAGCCATGCTGCCCAGAGTCACCCAAGGAGCAGGGCCTTTCAGGCTTTGGCTGGACGAGGAGGTCTCTCCACCCAGGGCTGTCCTGGGAGAAAGAAGGGTTGCCCGAGGAACATTTAACTGCAGAACCAAGATGTGGAAAACACTTCACTCACGTGCTTTGAAAATTAACAACAGGGAAACACAAAGGCATTTAATAGATTTAACAAAGAACAAACCGTCTGTGTCCTGATTCACTTAAGCAGAGAGACAGAGAGGGGAAGGGAAGTGGGGCGAGCTGCAGGTACGGCAGGGGGATGGGCTGTGTGTTCAACTCCTCTGGAGAAGGAGCGGGTAGAAAGCACGTGGGCAGGGAAGGGAGAAAGACAGAAGAGGCATCAACAGTTACCACGTACTGAGTGTCTCTTGTGGGCTAGGAGCTTTGCTGTATTATTTATAGCTCATCTTCCTGAGCACTGTGTAAGGTAAGCACCTGATCAACCCCATTTCCCAGATAGGAAAACTGAGAGTGAGCCCTAACAGCTTGCCCACGCTCACCAAGCGGGTGAATGGTAAAGCCCCAGCTTCCTGCAGCTGTACACGGTCAGCCAGAGAGTGCAAAGAAGGAGGCACGGAGAAAGACAGACGAATGTGCGGGGACAGAGACCAAAAGATAGGACAAAGACAGACACGGGAACCAGGAAAGGGGGCTGAGAGAAGGCCAGTCACACGGTGAGCCAGCCCTCTGGCCCCCGCCAGCCCTGATCCACAAACAAGCCCCGGCCCAGCAAGGGTTCCGGCATGAACACACACCTGCAAAAACTGGAACGGACAAGATAAAGCACGAGCTTTGGGAGCACCTGGGAGGGCTGTGCGGGCCGGACTGCGCTCTGGTGAGGAGGGGAGAGAACCAGCACCGTGGCCCTGCTCTCCGTCGTTCCTAGGTGCCAGCGCGCAGGGGCTGGGCCAGGCCTGGCACGTAGATGGCGGGTCCCCGGCTGGAGCAGTCTGTGCAGGGGGTTGGGGGGAGGCTGGAAGTCAAACTGGGTTGGGCTCTCCTTAGAGCCCTTCCCTCTCTGCTGCCCACAGAAGGGGGCCCTGTCACAGGCAAGGCACCGTCACATCCAGACTCATCTCCTGCCCTGCCCTTCTCGCCTTTGTCTCTGCCACCCAAACACCCCCAGCTGCCAGCCTTCCCTGCCTGACCTCTCACCTCCGTGCCTTGGCTCGTGCCAACCTGGGCCTGACGTGCCCTTCCACCATGGGTAGCTAACGCTTCCTCACCCACCAGGCCTTGGCTCAGGTGCCCCGCCTCAGAGAGGCCCTCCTTGCCCCTAGGTCCAGGTTCCGGGCTCTCCTCGGCACTCTCACAGCCCTGCTCATGGTCCCTCCATGTGGGGCAGCCACGAGGAGCGAGCGAGATAAGGCACATGCCACACCTGAAGCACTCGGTGGCAGCTCTCCCTGCCCCGGTGGCGCACACCTTGGCATCAGATGCTCCGAGTGTTGTGTTATGAGTATCTGTGTGTGGGTCTGCCTCCTCCACTAGACGGTGCTGTGGGCTTTTTGTGGGGAGGGACCACGTATGATTCACTCTCTGTGCCCAGTACCTGTAGGGCACACAGGGATGTCCAGGGGACACTGGTGAATGAATGAAAGGTAGGTCTGAGCTGCACTGGGAAGGGCCTCGAATGCCAAGCCAAGGAGTTTGGATTTCCTTATGTGATTATGGAGCGTGTGTGAGACGAGGCCCGGGGTTTCCTCTGGCAGCGGCACGCAGGAGGGGGCGGCCAGGGCATCGGGGGTTCCATGGTGTTTGAGATACAACTGCCTCTTGGGTATGTGTGAATAGCTCCCAGGGGAACTTGGGTGGACAACTCTCATGTGGAGGTCCCACCGCCTTAGAGCACACGTGTGTGGGGGTACGCTGGGAGAGGCACAGGAGTGGGAATTAGAAGATGTGGACCCGCATTAGCTCAGGACAAGCCACTGCCCACCCTGGGCCTTGGTCTCTGGGGCCATAAGATGCACAACGAGGGAGCAGCAGCCAGTGTTACGGGCCCCAGAGCAGAGACGGGCTCTGCGGGTCCCAGCTGTGTTGCATTCTCATCATACCTGGCAGCGGGAGGCTGAGCCACAAGCCTGGGAGTCGCCAGGCTGGAGCTCACCCCTACACCCACTAGGGAGATCTGAACTTGCAACCTCCCTCCCACCGAAGAAAACATGGGATTGGGGCAGCGGACAAGAGGACAAGTTACTCAGGGGCACACAGAGGGGCTGGTGAGCCAGCCCTCCTCAGCAGCTCTCTGAGCTCTAAGGGGGTTGGTCTTAGGATTGTCTCCATCTGTGTCTGGTGCCACCTGGAGCCGGTGGATTTTTCCTGGGTGTGGAGTCTTAGCGGCAGGGGGGTCTTGGGTCTCCTCTGTTACCTGGAAGCTCCGTTTCAAGGAGGAATGGGAGGCGGGCAGGGCAGAGGCCTGGGTAACTGGGCTGCAGCCCTAATTCCTCCTGTGCTCTCTAAGCTGCAATTTCTGCTGTTACAAATGGGCCTAACAGTCCTTGCCTACGGGCTTGTTCTGAGGATTCAAGGAGAGAAAATAACATGAGTGCACTTAAGCTTATGCAAGGTGGTCTGTTAAAAAAAAACACACGCACCCAAAACCCAACAAAAACCACAGGAAACCTGAGATGACCCTGGGCGCCACAGCTAGGGGAGGAGGAAGGCAGGTGTCCAGACGAGCAGGGCGTTGTGACCTCCCCTCTGCTCTTTGGCAAGCTGCGGACTCATATTTTATTAATATGAAACAATTTCCCATATGTGGCCAACTTTGCCCAGACCTGCAGCCCCTGGCACAGGCTGAGAAGAAAACCACGCTTCCCAGCGGGGCGCCCCTGTCTTTTGCCAACGCAACTATTTAGCTGGGAAGCCAACATCCCTTTCGTCTCTTTTTATGGGTTTTGCTGCATTGTCCTGGAGCAGCTCAGGCCGAGAGAGTAGTTTATCTCCTTGTCCAGCCAGGCCTTGCAATTAAAAGCAGTAACAGTTATCGAACTGTCTCTTCCTGTGGCCATAATCTGTAATTCGAGCCTTCATTTTCACCCCGCACTTTTGGACTTGGCAGTGTGTTTTGGTTAAAAATATTTTGCATTTCTGCAAGTGGTTTTTGTAGGAGGCCACGTGGGGTGAGGTCATCCCTGGGGAAAATTCCTGGGTGGGATTTTCTGGGCCTCCTGAACCTGCAGATGGCAGGAGCTCAGGTTGGAAGTAAGGGCCTGGCAGCTTTGCCACAGGACCCCTGCCACTGGCCGGCCCTCCAGGCCTTGCTGGTATCATTTCCCTTTGGGAAAACCCAGATCATTTTTGGAAGATGAAATCTGTTTCCTGCAGCCTTTGACTATTGTTCCTACACCCCTCTGTGGCACACAAAGAATGTATCTCACTCTCTTCTCCCATCTTGCAGGACAGGAAACCAGGAGGGCTCGAAGAGATAAAGTGAATTCCCTTAAGCCACGCTGGAATCAGACTCCCATCTACTGTGCCCTGAGCCCTCGCTGGGGTTGGAGAACAGGGAACGGGAGCGGAGGGGGTCCTTGAGGGCAGAGGCTGTGGAGGTGGGCTCTCGGCAGGTCTTGGGAAGGCCCTAGAGGCAGAGCCAGAGAACCTGCCACTGCCAATTCCTGCTGATGTGACCACAAGACAAAGACCTCAGTCGGGAGGGCAGAGCTGGAGCCTCAGCCTGCCTCTGCTTCCCAGAGCTGGGCTTCTCAGCAGGCGCCACATCCCAGGGGCCTGGGGGACCCGGCAGCACCCTCACACCTGCTTGTCCCCCCAGGCCCCACCTTTTCAGTGGGTGGGGCTGGGGGCTGTGAATGCTGTTCCACGGTGACCGACAGACAGCTGCCTGGCTGAGAATCAAGTGTCTGAACAGAACAACTGAAAATCCTGGGACTGATTCTTGTAGGTTTAAAACACAAGGGTGAATTTCTATACCGCTCTAGGATTTCTATATTGCTGTATAGCTAGGCCTTGCTTTAAAAGTTTTTAAAATTAAAGTTAGATGGGGAGCCAGACCAGAGGGGCTGGGAAAGGACATGTGGCCTCTTTTGGAGCCACTCCCAGAGTGGATGACTCTACCAGGGACACGCCTGTGAGTCCGGGGGATAAGGAAGGAGGTTCCGTGGCCCCATAACAGACAGAACGCTGTGGCATTGACAGGAGCCAGAGAAGTCCGGCTGGATGGTGCCCAGGGCAGGGCCTTGATGAACGGCAACTGCGGCAGGTAACAGTGGGCAAATCCCTGGGAGGCCTGGGGAGGCGGGTGGTCGCCCGCTATGTGGCTCTGAGAAATACATCGCTCCTCACTCGGCCCAGGCGCTTAGCACGGGGCCGGGACGCCTGGGCAGGAACCAGCTGAGCGAGGGGCAGCGGCGTCTCTATACTCACGTTGCACCCAGTTCCCGCTCACTGGGCTGAGGAAGTTGGGGTAGAGGCCAAAGGGCTTATCGATCTTCCTGAGGACCTTGCGGATGTTCCTGACCTGCCAAGAGATGGACAACAGATGCGCCTTCACTTTCCCGAAGAAGCCAACTCTCAGCCCAATGAGGACAGGAGGCGGCTGGTTCAGATGCACAGAGGAAACTTTACCACGAGGCAGGAAGGGGGAGCTGCGCAGGGAACAGCAGGCTCCAACGGAGGTGGTGAGGTGGCCTTGCCCTTGTGTCATGTGGAGGGCGTGGCCAGGCCTGGCCATGGTGGGGCCTGACTCCCCATCTCCACCGACCCCCAGCTCTGCCTGCCGCCAGGCCAGCCTTGCCCCAGGCCCACTGCCTGCCTGACCTTCTGACCCCAGCCTCGATATTACATGCTGCTTTGGGGGATCCTTTTTGGGAAGTCCTTTTTTAGGGGGTTCATATAACTGACAGTAGCTCATTTGTGTTAGGTAAAATTGCCTTTTTAATAGGTCGAAAATGGTCAAATCCAGCAATCCCACTACTGGGTATAAATCCGAAGGAAAGGAAAACAGTATGTCAAAGAGACACAGCTGCACTCCACGTTCTCTGCAGCATTATTCAAATAGCCAGGGTATGGAATTAACCTAAGCGTCCAACAATGGATGAGTGAAGAAAGCAAATGGGGTATACACACACAACGGAATACAATTCAACCTTAAAAAGGAAGGAAATCCTGTCATTTGCAACAATATGTATGACCCTGGAGGATGGTATGTTAAGGGAGATAGGCCAGGCCTGCCCAGACGGACACGCTGTATGAGATCTCCATTAGGTTCCACATTGCACTAGTCTGCACACTCGTGGAAGCAGAGAATGGAATAGTGATTACCAGCGTTGGCAGGGAGTTGGGGAGATGTTGATCCACCGCTATAAAATTTCAGTTAGACAGGAGGAATTAAGTTCAAGAGATTTATGGCACAACATGCTCACTATAGTTAATAACAATGTGCTGTATTCTTGAAAATTGCTTAGCGCTAAGTGTTGCTAACTTTAAGTGTTCTCACCGCAAAAAAAAAAATTATAAATATGTAAGGTAATTAAAAAAAAAGGTCAAATATTGACTATTTCAAATGGCTCAACTTAATAATGTGTTATTTTATCTGACCCCTTGGAATCATTTTGGAGGAGAGGCCCAGGCTCCTGAATATCCCCCATGCCCTAATAGGCATCTCAGGGTTTTAATGACAATCCTAATAGCAACAACAACAACAGCTGTTAACATTTCTCAGGTCCTTTGAGCCAGACCTGTTATACGCACTATCTCCAACCCTCAAAACAGCCTATGAGGTATTATTATCTCAGTTTGACGAGAAACCCGAATCCCAGAGAGGTCTGGTGACTCGCCAATGGCCACCTGGTTCTTACACGGCAGAGCTAGGTCGTGAGCAGGTCTATACGACCACACAGACCACACATACTCCCTGCCCTACGCAGGCCCCAGGTCCAATGCAGATAAGGGCGGTGACCACACAGCAGAGGCTGTCCCCAGTGGAACAAAAAAGGGCTGGATTTGCAACCTTTGGGGTTACGAAGGGTGAGAAGAGGAATTCAGGGGGGCTTTATCCATAGGCGTCTACTCTCTGGCTCTATCCCCCTGAGAAAAATCTCCTTGGGGACCACACTATAGCATGATAATAGAGTTATCCGTCTACAAGGCCAGGAGCTGTGAGAGCAGCCTGTCAGCTGTCAGACCTTTCTTTCCAGGGGACAGCACTTCGCTTTGCCACGTAAGGTTTCATATTCATTTATGTTAACAGAGTCCATTATGGGGGACAGGAATATGCTTGTACCTGAGTTATTCTCAACTGTCCTGGTGGTGAGCAGTAAAGCAGGCTAAATTAGCTCCCCCAGAGGGTGCAGGCGCTTCTAGCATTTGGGCCAATTTGTTGACTGCCAATAATTGCCTCTGCGGGAGGCATGATTGGGGGATGAAAATAATCAGAGTATGTAAATGTAGAGAGAGACAGAGACAGACGGATGGACTCGAGAGCAAAAGCCTGCAGCCTGCCGTAATTATCTGGTCTGGTTATTCTGGTGCCAGAAAGTCCTGGGCTTGAATCCTGGCTCTAACATTGACCAGCGAGATGACCCAGAGAGAGTTATTCCACCTCTCTGAGTCTTAGTTTCCACCTCTGTAAAATGGGGATGCCAGGAAGACCCATCTCATGGGGCTGGGGGGAGGATCAGAGCTGCTCTAATGTGCTCAGCACACAGCAGGCGCTCAGGCAGTGGCAGCTATTATTCCAGACTAGCCAGAGACCAGGGTGAGCCCCTTGTCCCACTCCATTCTGGGCCAGTCAGAACTGGCCCAGAGGAGTTTGGCTCAACAGCAACAGAAGGAAGCAGGGAGGCTGGGGGAGGGGCGTGGAGGTGGGAGAAGGATCAGACCACAAGAGCTATTGGGAAATGGGATTAAACTCATGCCAAGAACTTTCAAGGTTGGGAGTTCCAGGCAGGCAGAGTCCCTCTCAATGCAAGGAAAACGTTTTGTAGGAAGAGTTGTCAGTGGGATGGGCTGTTTGAGTGAGCTCCGTGGCAGAGGGAGTGATCAAGACGTCTGAGAAACTCTTCTTGAGCTTCTCAAGGACACGCAGGTGGATTCCTACACTGAGTAAGTAGCGGTCCCAATCCTGGAGTCAAAAAACATAAGTTTACATTAAAAATGCACATGCCAAGGCCTGGGGTGAAGCCCAGAAATCTCTCCTTACAGCCGTGCCAGGGGATGCTTTGCGGCTAGCTGGCAACACGAGACTGGGGGCCATGGGGCAGAGGTGTGAATCTGCCATCTCTTGGCTCCCCTGCCGGCCCAAGAGGCTGGCATTCCCGGGGGCAAGACAAGGCTTTGGGAGTGGGAGGCCTCCAAACGGTTCTCCTTGGAGGGCTCTGGAGGGCATGGCGTCCGTCTCCCCAGGCAGTCCTCAGGGAGGGACCACGGCTGCCACAGCCTAGCGCTACCCGAGGGCGGTGTGTGTGCACTTCCCTTCTTTGGGTGGGTCAGACCTACATACACACTTCCAGACAGTGGGGACTGCCCAGGGCTGTGGCACTGAGGAACGGCCCCTCCTGGGGGGCTTCCCAGCAGGGACAGGTACTGGCAGCTGGACAGGGCCTCTCAGCACCCCGGGTGGCCTTGGACAGCCTGGGAACAACAGGAAGGAACAGCTGTGGGCACCTGCTGTGGAGTAGCATTGCTTTGCCAGCCTGCTGACAGCATGAGCGAGACAGGCACGTGGAAGGAGGAGGCAGGCAGATCGTACATGGAAGAGTTAAATGTCCCTGGAAAGGGGACTTTTGCATCGGGTGGCCAATTCCTGCCAATGCAAGGTGGTGCCTAGATTTCAGTTGCACTTTCTCCAGATTTCACACGTGGGTGGTTGCCACTGAGCTGATGTGTAGCATCGAGAACCTTTTCCCTGCAGAGTTTTGTCTCTCCCCTGCCCTCTAGCGATTCCTTGCACTTACCTTCCCTGTCACCTGTCACTGGGGCACAGTTAGGTCTTCCACAATTTGCTATTTGCTACATTAGCTGTGGCTTGGGGGCTCCTGGGTCCCCCACTTGCTCTCTTACTGGTTTGCGGGGAGGCCCCACTTACCTCTGAAAATGCCCAGAAGCTCATCCCTCACTCTCTGTGGGGAGAAGAGGAGGGAGCGGGGGCCGGGGGAGACTTGCCTTTTCAGCGAAGACCTGATTGCCAGAGAGCTCGGTGAGGTGTAAGAATTCCAAGTGCAGGGATCCAAACTCTGCCAGGATGCTGCTGCTGCCTGCTGTGGCCCAGCCCCAGCTCCCGCTGAAAAGACAGAAGCAACCACGGCTGTCAGCTGAGAGTAACAGTGGCTGCTCAGTGTTTGTGTGTGTGTGTGGGGGGGACCTGCTGTGTGCCAGGCACTGTACTAGGAGCGGTTGCCATACAACCTCTGTCCATCCTCCCTGGCCCCATTTCCTGATAAGGACACTGTAGTCAGTGATGTGGCTTGCTAAAGGGCATCTGAACCCAGGCCTGGGTTGTAATATTCTTTGTTTCCATCATCAAGCAGCCCCTGTAAGACCTGGGGGCTCTAGACCTGGCACAGAGTTATGCTAAATTTACAGGTGGCTTCGGTTATGCTGTCAGGAGCCACGAAGACCCTATGGAACACCCTATGCCGTTCTCCAGCTGAAGGCTCTGCACATGGAGGACAAATGGTGCAGTGGCTGGGGTCTGAACAGGGCAAATGAAAAGTAGGGACCCCACCTAGCCCTTTCCCTCTCCCCACGCTGTTGGTGCTCACCAAGGACACACGATGGCCCCAGCCTAGAATTTCACAGAACTGACACATGACAGGCAGGCAGCTCTGTATGACCACATGCCTGGGGCTGCCGGATGCTGGGAAGCCTGGGGTTAGGACTGAGAGAAGCAGTAGCTCTTGGAGAAAGGTTTCCTCACCTGTTAGCCAGGCACTTCCTGTAAATACCTCAGAGACAGTCAAAGTAGGTATTTCTAGCGTGGCCCTGCAACCCCACTCACCAGGGAAGGCTCTCAGATAACCACTTCAGGTTCTGGGTGTTTTTTGAGAGGAAGAGTACAGAGCAGGATCTCAGTTAATTCTCATGTCTGCCCCCTTTACGGATGAGGAAAACAGGGCTCGGGATAGTGATGTCCCCGCCAAGATCACACAGCACGTGCAGCAGCTGGGACCCAAAGTGGGCTCAAACCCTGGAGCCTGGGTGGCCTGCCTCTCTTTTGATCATGTGGTAATAAACAAGGAGCTCTCACTTACAATCTCCCTGGGATCTGGAGCCAGAAGGGGCAGGTTCAAGCTGTCAGCGGGAGACCCAGGGCAAACCATTTAATCCTGTGTACCTTAGTTTCTGCATTATAAACCAGGGTAAGGACAATATCGCCCATCTCCTGGCCCAATGCCTCCTCCTTCCTGGGCTTTTGTTGGGGTCAAGAGAAAAGGAGGGTACAGAATGGGGGTGGCCTTGGGCAAGCTGCTTCTCTTCCCTGTGTCTACGTTTCCTCGTGTGTATTGTGACTATCTTTCCTGTGGGATATCTGAGACAAGAGGGGGACAGGGTCTTTGCAGGAAGGTTGTGCAGGACAGGGTAGGGACACAGCTGGGTGGAGTGACCTCTTCCCATCCATAGGGGCTCCAAGGTACAGTTAGGATAGGGCAGGCCAAGGGGCTTCCTTGCTGGAGACAGCTCTGGCTCCCCAAGAACTGGCCCCTGTCTGTCCCCCTGTCCAGGGGCAGGACTTAGGAAGACAGGTGTGGGGTATGGAGGTCATTGTTTGCCACTTGAGGGGCACCACTTTTTTGGGGGTGAGGCTGGGTCTACCCTCATGCTGCTCTTCTCTCTAAACTCCATTCTTGGGCCGGGATGTGGTTTCCTGGAAAGCAGGGATGCTTCCCAGTCTCCTGGGTCCTGGAAGTGGATGGAGGACCTGGGTTTTGAGATCTTCTCTGGGGTCAGATGATCTCAGCAAATGTAGACACAGCCACCCCCGCCATCCCATTTCCTGGGTATTTCCCCGACGTGGGGCAGGGGGAAGGTGTGGGAGGGATGGGCTGCACAGGAGGGGAAACGTGGCTCCTGGATAATAATAAACGCAACGGCTTCCGTTCATTGAGCCACTACAGCATGCCAGGCAGTGCTGCAAGCTGTTTGCATCACTACTTCATTTAAAGCCCACAAGGTAAAGCATCATTAATACCAATACGCAAAGGAGGAAATTGAGGCTCACAGAGGGAGGTGGGGGAGGGGTCTGCTGGGCCTCCCACCCTGAGATGCTCGCACTCATCCAGAGGGAAAGAGGGACCCGCCGCCTCCCTCTCCCCGCCAGGCCAGGCAAGAGGTCTCTCTCCAGCTTATGATCTCAGTGAGGGCCTCGGTACCCACAGAGGGTTTCCTGAATAATTGACTCTTCCTGCCCTCTCAGGGAAGTTTAAGGTTTAAAAAAAAAAAAGCCACCAGCCCCCCCAGCTGTCTTTGTTCTCATTTCCCCACATGCTGGCCCTCCCAGGTGGGCTTCCTGGAGTGTGGACGCCCTGGCAGAGGCAGGCAGGTGTCTGGGCACCTTGCCTTTCTCCTACCTGCCTCAGACGCTGGCTCCCCAGGGCTCCGCTAGGTGACCCCAGGCAGATTGGTTAACCGCCCTAGACCTCACTTTCTGCATCCCTAAATGACAGCACCCATGCTTTGTAGAGTTATTGTGAGGTATAAATTGCACAGGTAAGTACTGAGTTTTTATCATTATGTAATTGTGCGCATGTAAATTATGTGTTGTTACTGTTATTAAGTTCCTAATATGTACCAGGCAGTTCTTGTATCTATTTTACCTTCACATCCAACTTCAGAGGTAGATACCATGATCTTTATTTCATAGGTGAGGATACTTACAATCAGAGAGGGGGAGACGCTTTTCCAAGGTCACACAGTAAGTAGAGCTGAATCCAAATCCAAATCCTAGGTACTCTGTGCCCCAAATGCATCTGCTCTGGGCAGCATCCCAGAGACCAGGAGGTCCCCTGATCAGCCCCGTGAGCCACTGGGCCAATGGAAAGCTCTGCCCTCCCTCCAGCCTTGTAAGTGCAAGTGGGCCTGCAGCCTGTGTCCTGTCCTCTGGCAGGAGGGGCTGCTCCACAGTGGCACCCCCCAAGCCCCCAGCTGTAGCTTCTACACGTGTGCACACCTGTGTGTTGTCATCTTTAACTTCGGAGCCAGGGAGACCTGGATTCTAACTTCACTTGTTGTTTTGTGACCTCAGGTAAGTTACATCACCTCTCTGAACCTCAATTTCCTTTTTATAAAAATTAATTTTTTTGAGACAAGGTGTTGCTTTGTCACCCAGGCTGGAGTGCAGCGGTGTGATCACAGTTCACTGTAACCTCAAAATCCTGGCCTCGAGCGATCCTCCAGCCTCTACCTCCCCAGCAGTTAGGACTATCGGCATGCGTTAAATTTTTTTGGGTACAGATGGGGTCTTGCTATGTTGCCCAGGCTGGTCTCAAACTCCTGGCCTCAAGCAATCCTCCTGCCTTGGCCTCCCAAAGTGCTGAGATTATAGGCATGAGCCACTGCACCGGGCCAGCCTCAGGTGGTAAAATGGGGTCCCTGTGATTGCTGTGAGGTTGGAAAGAGAATCCATGTCACGTGCTCACATCATGCTCGATACATGGTGTTTAACAGATGTTAGCAACTGTGAAGATGTGTATATTTGTGTGTGGCAGGAGCACGTGTGTGTATACATTATTTGCGTGTGAATGCGTATGCCTGTGTGCAGATTCGAGAGCGTCTGTGACAGAGGCCAGCTTGTGTATCTGGGCCTTTATGATTTGTAAAGTTGGCAGTAGAGTGTTCATGTGTGTGTGAGGCTGTGTGTGAGAGGGCACCAGGGAGAGGGATTGGTTCAGCTGCAGAGGTCCTTGGACTGGCCACTGTCACTCTCTCAGATGGTCCAGTGGTCCCTATAGGTCCCAGGTCACACTGGCCCTGCCTTTGCCCGTGCAGACACCAGGGAGGAGGAGCAGCTCTCTCCAGTGTGGGTACCACCTCGCCTCAGGGGCCTCCCACCTGGAAGTGCTGGGGCAGGGCCTGGTCACCTACCCCTCCCGTGGGGACTAAGTTCTCATCCTCCCGTCAGGGCTACCCACAGGGCCAGCACCAGTGGTTCGGCTCCCACCAGGAGGCCTGTTCCAAAGAGCAAACTTAGCGCCACGCAGGCCCTATACAGCCCCATCACTCTCCCTGGTGGAACAGGGAGGCATTTTTAGCAACAGACTCTTTTACCCAGAAAATGAAAGGGAGATGCTGGCAGGAAATATGCATACATATACATGAGCACACAGCACCAGCACCTCGCACGCGGCCTAAAAGCAAACACGCTTCCTTAATCAGAAATGTCAGGATCTGTGTCAGATCAGGTCTGTGCTCTGAGGGACACGGGCAAGGCAGATAGCCAGGGCCGGGGCACGGAAGAGGGAGGGATGCCCCTGACGAGGTCCTATCCCAGACCTGGGGAGAGGGAGCCAGAAGGGCAGTGAGTTTGTGTCTCGGCTTCACAACAGTGGCTGTGTCTCTCCAGGATCAGTGTTTACGGAAAAGGAATCTGAGCAGAGATCCAATGTCCGGCTCTGCGGAGTCAATCCTCACATTGGGAATGGGATTCCATCGGCCCCTGAGGGTCCCTGCCTGGCCTGTGGTGAGATTTCAGTGAGATCACATGCTGGGAATGCCTCCTAATCACAAAGGACAGCCAACAAAGATGCTGAGCATGCCAAGTCCTCTCCTTGCAAGACTGGAGAAGGGCGGTGAAGCCACTGAGGCCGACATACATGGTGCGGCCTCCCCAGGACAGAGACGGGGCTGTGGGGTCTCTAACCAGAGCCCGGGGCCCTGCCTGCCCTTCCCAGGGGAAGCTCTGGTGGGTCTGAGAGCCCGAGATGAGAAATCGGTTCAGGAGGGGGGATGGGAGGTCCAGTGTGATGGGTACAGGTTGGGGTTGTTGGAGGGCCACGTGCCTTCTACGAAGTCTCCCGGGGTCTGCCCCACACAGCACAGGGACAGCGGCTAGGGCTCCTTGAGAGCAAGGTTCCTGTGTAGGAGAGCAGGGTCCTAAGACCATGTAGCGGGTCCGGGGACCTCCTCCTTGGGGGAAGATAGGATGTGCCTGCGGGCTCCTGAACCCTGGTTGGCGGGGGCAGGTTGGGCCAACCTGCAGGGCTCTGAGTCAGGCAGTGCTGTGGATGTTCACAGAGGAAAAACTGCCTCCTCCCACTGTGGGAAGATCAGGCCCAAACCCTAGAGCTAGGTTTGGTGACAAACACCTGCCCAGGACAGTCCTCCACTAAGGCTGGTTTTCACTGTGCCACTGACTCGATGTGACTCCCAGGGCAGGTATTGTCCTCACCCTGTGCCTCAGTTTCCACATCTGTAAAAGAATGGGTTTGACAAAGGTGATCGCAAGGGCCCCATTCCTGCTTGTCTGCCAGCTGCCCCTGGAGCTTCCTCACCAGGCCCCGCCCGGACAAGACGCAGCCGAGCCCCACGTTGGGGGTGAGAGGCTCCTACCTTTTGAAGCTCACAACGCCCTTTGGGATTCCTGTGGGAGTGTTGAAGGCCGGCAGGAGTTTCTCTCCGAGCTTGATGGCCTTTATTCGGAACACCTGTAAAGAAAGGGTCAAAGGGCATCGTGAAGCCAGACTAGGTGGGGCAAAGTCATGCCAAAAAGCTGCTGCTGGCAGGATAAACCCGCCAGGGCTGTGGCCAGAGAAGAGGCAGCAGCGCGTGGGCTTTGCAGAGGCAGCCCGGCTGGGCACCTGCCCTCTGACCACTGCCTCCCTGGCCTTCGGTGAAGCGCTTCCCCTGAATCTCAGTTCCTTCGTCCCCAGCATGAGCATACTATTGGCCTCCTCAGAGAACTGGGGCGGGGGATGAAAATAAGATAATCGTGTGAAGCATTTATCACAGTGTCAGGACTCTGATGAAGGCCTGACAAACAGAACTGTGACCAGGTGACCACTGGGAAGATGCAGGGAAGAGCAGGCAGGGCAGGGGGAGGAGGCCACTTCTAAGCCCAGGAGAAGACGTGGCTAAGACGGCTGGTCCCCGATGGGCAGTGCCTGCCCACACCGCAGCCCAGGATGTCACAGGTGGAGGACATCGGAAGCAGGCGGTGTCATCTGCGCAGAGTGTAAAGAGCACCACTCGGGGGGCCGAGACCCCCAGAATCCAGAAAGCACCACCCCCTGGGCAAGTTTCCCTTCCTGGGTGCAGGGGCAGAGGCAGGGCCTTTCCTTCTCTGACACGCTGATTCCACCACTGTTCCCATTTCACAGATGGGGATGAGGGGAGAGGGCGAAGGGCTTAGCCCAACCTACCCACAGCACAGCCAGGGAGCCACAAAGGGGTCCCAGGCCTCACAACCCTGACGAGCCGCTGATGCCCTCGAACTGTCCTTCTGAGATGCTCGAGTAAGTCAAAAGCACCTCTGACCTTCCGACTCAGTAGTTTCCCTCGTAGGAATTTATTCTAAGGAACTAAATAATCAAGGATGTTGTAAAGATTTAACTTTATGGGTGTTTATTCCAGCATTGTTTGGAATAGTGGGAAAAAATGGAAACACTCTAAAATATCAAACATAGGGAAGTGGTTAAATGACGGGTGACCCGTGCAATGGGATACTGTGCAGCCGCACAAATAGTGCCGCAGAGGACTATTTAAGAGGAAGGAAAGGGTTTGTCATCTATTAACAGAAAGACATTTCAAAACAGAGTAATTCAACTTAAAAAAAATAGTATGGATGCGTGAGGAAAGGAAGGAAATACACCAAAATATGAATCATGGTCTTCTTGGAGGGGTAACCTTGTGGATGGTTTTAATCTTCTTTTTTGGGCTCATCTCTATCTTCGGTGTGATTTTTATAATAAAAATGAAGTTTGTTTATTTATTTTTGAGACAGAGTCTCACTCTGTCACCACGGCTCAAGTGCAGTGGCATCATCATAGCTCACTGCAACCTCAAACTCCTGGCTCAAGTGATCCTCCTGCCTCAGCCTCCTGTGTAGCTGGGACTACAGGCATGTACCACCACCACACCCAGATAATTTTCCTATGTTAGTAGAGATGGGGGTCTTGCTCTTGCTCAGGCTGCTCTCGAACTCCTGAGCTCAAGCAATCCTTCTGCCTTGGCCTCCCTGAGTGTTAGGATTACAGGCGTGAGCCACTGCACCTGGCCAATGTTATTTGTTTTTAAAGCTGAGACACAAGCCCCTAAACAACCGCTCCAAGTGGGACACACACGGGTCTTTTTGCTTCTGGAGCTTGAGGGTGACCCAGTTTGCTGACCTCCTGTGGTTGTTGCAAAACAGATTCTTCCTGAGTCCTCCCCCAGCTCCAACGATTACAAATTGCTGAGGCAGCTATTTAGGGAATGTAGAGGGAGAGGAATTTCAGGACACTTTAAACTGGGATATGGACTTGAGGCCTCTAAGGGGTGGTCCTCTAGCTGAGGGAGAGAGGGAGGGAAGGGCTGTGCTGGGACGGGCCAGAGAAGATGAAATGTCCAGTGCCAGCCAGTGGGCCCCAGAAGTGGGCACTTCTGATCCCTTCAGCCACATCAGATCCCTCGAGGAGTTGGTCTAGAATCCAGGTTCTAAAGCCTTGAGTCGCCCCAGAACAACCCAGCCGTCTGGTGCACGGCTGGGTTTGGAAGCCACTGGTTTAGCAACAACCAGGGCTCTCAAGGCCCTGGGCCTCATCTGATGCTCCTGACAGATTCACCTGACCTCTGGGGAGGCTGACCACAGAGGCACAGAAAGCCGGCCCACGGCGAGCAAACGAACCCACTGGAACGGGAATCTGGACGCTGCGACTCCAGGCAGCTGTCCTTGGCCTTGAGGAGCTGAGCCGACTCTCCCTAAATGCTCCTGTCTGCTGGTGAGCCCTGTCTCCTCCCTTGGAAGCCCTAGAGAAGGCCCTGCACCGGCGGGCACGGCAGGAGGATGCCGGGAGAGCGGCGCGGAGAGGAGCGCCAGGTGTCTTATGTGAATTACCTTCAGTCTTGGCAACAGCCTTGTGGGGAAGGTGCTGACCCACTTTGAGGATGAGAAAACTGACTCTCAGAGAAGTGACTTGCCTGGGGTTGTGGAACTATTAAGTGGCTCTTTTCCAGAACAAGCTGCCTGTCCAACACAGGGACATGGCCTCAGTGGCCACACTTGGAGAACAGGGGTGAGAGAAACCAGCAAGAAGGACATACTCTGTAGGGTGGAAAGGGTGGGGCTGGGAGTCAGCGCCTGTGTTCAGATCCTCCCACTTAGCAGCCGTGCGACCTTGGGTGGGCCGTACACTGTCTCCAATGCCCTGGCTGCTTCACGGGGTTTTTGTGGGAATTGAATGAGAGGATGCATGTGCGTGAATGTGCTTTATGAACTGTGAAGTGTGGTGCCAACACCACTTGGTGCAGCTGTGGTTATGCCTGCTGTCCTCATGGGAGCTGAGGGTCAGTAGGACTGGCCTACCCAGCAGGGGATCCCCCTCCTGTAGCTACAGGGGGAAGAGAGAGGCCTCAGCCCAGGAAGAAGCGTGGGGTCTCCCAATATTCATTCCACAAACATTTGTGGGAAATTTGAAGCACAGGAAGACCCACTTAACAGGCCCCCACAGCGTGTGAGCTCCAGGACTAGAGAGGAGGGAGGGCTCAGTCCGGTACGGCTGAGCCCTGGTGACAAGCAGTAACTCGGGGCCAGGCTACAACCCAGGCACACAGTGGAAGGCTGCAGGGCCAGGAGTAGGCACAGCACAGCCTGCAGAGACCGTGCAGCTGAGCAAGTTACTTCTAAGTTTCCGTGTCCTCGTCCACAAATTAGTGACAGACCGTTGCAGCTCCCACAAGGCCGTGCACGTAGGGCATGCGGTGCGTTACCTGGCACGGGGAGGTGCTTGGGGACAGAAAGGGCTCACGAAGGTGTGGCTGTGGCAGGGGCTGCGCTGCTAGACTCAGGAGCCCGCCTGCCCAGGGGTCTGGCCAAGCCGGCCTCTCCTTGGGCCCTTTGAGCTGTTTCTCCAAGTCAGATTGCTGCTCCCCTCTAGGGAGTCCAGGCCTCAGCGCAAGTTCTCAGAAGCACAGACACCCTCGGGGAAGGAGGGGAGGATGGGAGGGGTACGGAAGAGCAATGGGCCTGAGAAGCCACCAAGTCCTCCCCGAACCACTGACCCCCAAGCCAGGCCCTGGGAGCCCGAGCTGCGTCCTTCGCCTCCTTCCATCTCCACCGAACACAGCCAGGCCGGGCAAACGCCGTGAAGAACGCAGGCGCCTTCTTTCCGCTCCTTCGTTTTCTTGCCTGGGGTTCTCAAATGAAATACAGGCTTTGGGTGGTTCAAAGCTGAGGGCTCCCATCTACAATTACTTGGGGACAAATTGGTACAAGCCGTAATCTCTGCAGAGGAGATTATGCTGGATGGGGAGAGACCCAGGCGCCAGAGAGATAAAGCGCACGCCTGTTGCGCTAAACCCTTGACTTCAGCCTGCGCAGCCTGAGCAGTTGGAGGGAAGCAGCGAGGTGAAGAGGGATTATTCTGCGGTTTGCTCGCCTCACCTCCACGGCTCCTCAGGCGGTGGAGGCGGCGTAACTGTTTGTCTCGGGGGGACAGAGCCGGGGCCCCAGAGCAGCCCCTCTGAGTAACGGGGAACAGAACTGGCCACTGACAGATGTTCTGGGGACTCGGCCGACCGCACCCCCAGACACTCCCGCTGTACTGCCACGGAAGCTCCTGAGGAAGGAGGAAGAAGCCGCCCGTTTCCACAGAGCTCTGTGGTTTCCCAGATGCTCCGGCAGAGAGAATATGGGCTGTGGAGCCAGCAGCCCTGGGGTCACACCCTTGCCCTCCTACCCCATTTCATAAGAGCTTGTTGAGCTTAGGGGTACTAGGAAAGGGTGGGAGAAGGGCCGTGGCCAAGGCCACGAGCAGGGAGTGTGGTGCGGGGCTGAAGTCCAGGTTCCCTGACAGCACCTGGCTCTGCCTTCTCGCCACACACCCGACGTGGCCCTCCTTCTGGAAGCTGACGCACCTCACCTGGGAGCAAGGCCTCGAGATTATGTCATGTGACCAGCCGTGGCTGCCCCATCTCCCCTGCCGCCCCCCGAGACCTGTCTGGCTGGGCGAAGGCCCAGGAGGGGGCAGCCGTGGAAGACACTGCCTGCGGGCCTGGGGTGGAAATGGTGAATGCAGCCTTGGCTTTATCAATCCCGAGAAACAACACCTGCGAAACTCAGCCCGGGTACTTGCTGGGAGCTGCGGAGTCTGAGTGGGTGATGTGTGGACACAGCTGTGGCCCTCAGAGAATTGACTTCCACCTGTGGGAGCCAGTCGGGCTCACCTGCGCAGCAGCATTGGAGCATCAGAGAGAAGAGAGGAAGAGTCTTCAGGGGGCACTTGGAAAACAGGCCCTCATGGGGGGACAGGGGTGGCCCGGGAAACCCCCTGCCCCTATAAGGCCCCTTTCCCGTTGGTGGAATGAACGGGAAGCCCTTCCCAGCCTGGAGAGTTCAGGGGCCGCGAAGCGCCAACTCACCTCTTCCCCAGTCAGGTAGAAGGCCGAGAGGAGCCCCCCGATGTAGCGGATGTTCACCTCAAACAAGGATGCTTCTCCACTCTGCAGGACAGAGGAGGGAGGACAGTGGGGACACCTGTGAGATGCCCGCAGGGCTCCCAGAGGCAGCCGGTCCCTTGAGACAGGTCACCCCGGCCCCCAACCTGTGCCTGGTTCCAGGGCAACCCCAGTGGGCCAGGCAGCAAATGTTTGGTGGTGGTTTTCGTAGTGAAAGTCGAGAGGAATCAGCACCTGCCTGGCCGTGGGTGGCTACTGCACATTTACAGCGTTCCAAGTCAGTGCTGGCCTTGGCTTCCTTCCCCAGCCCTTGCCCGAGGCCATGGGAGCAAAGTTATGCCTGGCTGCACTCCAAGGAGCTCAAGCACCTGCCTGGGGAGCTGCTGGCTGCAGCTTAGCCTGAGAGGAGTCAAATCCTCCTGTAGTCCGGCCACCTCTCCTCGGGGGATTAGCAGGAAGTCGAAGGGGGACAGGGGCAGGGTGGGGCTGAGCAGGAGAGTGCCAGGCAGATGCTGGTGGGAAACCAGCAATTCTCAGGGCCCCAGCTCCAGAGCCTGCAGGGCACGCCCGCAGTTGCCTTCATCGTTGCAATTTTCTTTCCAAGTTGGGACTGCACATCAGGAGAGTTGAGGCATCATGCCAAGGACCAGATCTGGGTTAAAATCCCACTTGAGCCACTTACTTGGCTTCGGCACTTTAGACAAGATACTTAGCCTTTCCCTGTCCGAATTTCTTCACCTGCAGAGCAGGGCTGACGATGCCTCCCACATGGGTGGATGTGGGACTCAGGGGTGCTGCAGGTGAGAGGCCTGCCCAGAGCCTGCTGGGACCTGCCTTGCCCCGGAGGGCTCCCCGGCCTGCCCTCCGCATCCCAGTCTTTATTACTGATAGCAACAGTGCTCATCTGTCAGTTTGGGAGAAAGCAAGGTCCACCTTCCTTTCTTCCAGGGACACTCCCTAACCTGCCCCAGCCTGCCTGAGTGTCCCCAGGTTCCCCAGGGCCGCTGGGCAGCTGCCTGATGCCCATTCTCTGTCCAGAGGGGCCACTGTCTGCACGGGGGGACGAGGAGGGCCTATGAAGAGACCCCTTCCCTCTGCTGCCTCCGCCCTTCCCCAGCTCAACAGAGGAGGTAATGGGAACAATTCTGAATGTCCCTAGCCTCACACAAACTACCAGAAGTCACAACAGTCTCAGAGTAATCCCGACAACTACTGATGATGACGACACCACTCTCCATGCGTGTCGGACTTCACGGTGTTATAAAACGCTGTTTACAGCCCTCCGCTGTGTTTAATCCTCACAATGAGCCTATGCGTTAGGCGTTATTACTGCCGTGGTCGTCATCCTGGTCGTATAGTGGAGGAAATTAAGGCTCAGGGAGGTTAAATGACTTTTGCAAGGGGTATGTGACAGGCAGGACTCTGCCTTCCCAGGAAGCTCCCCCGAAGTGCTGCCTTCCCAGTCTCCGGGTTGTCTCTCCGCCACGCTCTGTGCTGGCAAACTGTCTCTGTCAGGGGGGCAGAGGCCTCACTTCTGCAAGGAGCCACCCACAGCATCCCTCCTCCCCTCCCGTCTTGCTTCGATCTGGGCTGAGAGATCAGTGGGGTGGGGCCTGCTGTTCGAGGCTTTTGTGCCATCCAGACACATTACTCTCCCCTCTGCAAGGCCCTGGTCCTTGACCAGGCGTGCCTGTGAGGCTGGAAACCAAGACGGTCTGGGCCTGGTCATGGGCCTCTAACTAGATGCAACACCCCCCCACCACGCCCCTGCCCTGCCACCATCTCAAGAGGGCAGCGTGGGGGCTCAATGCTGGAGCAGCTTGGAGCTACTTCTCCCCTCCACAAAGCCACTTCCCCCTTGCTGCTACTGCTGTTGGCTGCTTTGTGTGATAGAGCCAGCCCTAGAGGGCTGTCCTGGGGGTGAGCACCGTGCCCACGATGAGCAATGCCCGATCTCTTGGGGAGGAAGGGGATGGTGGTGGCTGTCTTTCCTGTCAGAGGAGGACGCTGGGCTGGAGGAATGTCCCCACCTCAAGGCTGGCCTTAAGGGAGGAGCTCAGTACAGAGGGCACCACAGCCCTGGTTCCGGGACTGCTCTGCTGTGCAGACTTGGGTGAGACCCTACACATCTCTGGGTGTCAGCAATGACAGGGAGGAGCTGGCTGCTGGACTTGTTGGGCCCCTTCTGGCCCTAACACCCAAGGGTCTCTGACTCACCACGTTCAGGTGGAAGCTCTCTTCAACCCAGGCCTTGGCCTCTTGGAACTCCTTCTTCAGCTCCATGAGGTAGAGGGTGTCAAGGGAATCAATGACCGTCGCCCCGCTGAGGCCTCCTGCAGGCAGAGAATCACAGGCGTGACCCAGGGTCATTCTTATCCTTTCCATCCCCAACTAGACAAGCCATCATCCCCTGGGCCCTCTCTAGTGCCTGGGCAGGCTCTGAGGCAAAGGCTGGACCCAGACATGACCCGGGGGACTCCCGTGTCACCGGCGAAGGCGAGGCTGGGACCCAGCGTACTCCCCGTGGGCTGTTTCCTCCTGGGGGCAGCGAAGAGCAGCTGGGGAGACCGAGCTCCCAGGCTGAGCCACTTCCCAGACCTTGGCCCGCTCGTTCACGGTCAGCGAGCCAACTATCGGTGCCACTCGGGTGTCTACTTTTCTCTGCTTTGGCAAACAAAAATCTTAACAAATGTGCAAGTCCTCCTACCCTTGAATTCTACTCCTCATTTTATTCTAAGAGAAAAAAAAATAAAGATATTCATAAATATATAATCAGGAAGATATTTGTAGTATCATGTGTAATGGGGGAAGGTTGGGGAAAAGTCTCCAACACCAGAGAATTAGTTCTATAGGCCGGGTGTGGTGGTTCACACCTGTAATCCCAGCACTTTGGGAGGCCAAGGTGGGAGGATTGCTTGAGGCCAGGAGTTCGAGCCCAGCCTAAGCATCATGGAGAGACCCCATCTTTACAAAAAACAGAAAAAGCTGGGCGTGGTGGCAAGTGCCTGTAATCCCAGCTACTTGAGAAGCAGAGGCAGGAGGATCTCTTGAACCCAGGAGCATGAGATTGCAGTGAGCTGTGATGGTGACACTGCACTCCAGCCCAGGCAACAGACCCCCGTCTAAAAAAAAAAAAAAAATTAGTTATATAAATTGTGGCTTAAACATGAAATAGGACACTACACAGCCATTCACACAGGTGAGATAGACTTGTGTTTATTTACTTGGTGACATATCCATGGGATCTGTTAAGTAAAAAGAAAAAAACAAAAAAAAAAGCAGGTTGCAAAAAAAGCGCCTCGTATAATTTCCTTACTGTAAAGCAAAGTGTGAACTGTCAGAACTAGTCTGGAACGATGTGATCCGGTGTTTATCTCTGAGTGCCGAGGTGACAGGTGCTTTTTGATTTCTTCAGCTCATGGTTTCTTTTTTTATAACCAGAAATTTATTTCCATTTTTTAAAAAAGTAAGGAAAGTTTGGGCATAGAAACCAAACAAATGCACAAACCAAAAATTTCATAGTCACTCTTCCTAGGACAGTGAGTACACAAAGAGCAGGCTACCAGGCCTGGCCCCTGCCACTGGACATTAGACTCTTGTCCTGGGAGTAAAGGCTGAGATAACTGCACAACAAGTTTTTCACAGGTGAAGTGGTAATGAGGAAGACCTCATCCGGCACAGCCAGAGCCTGGAGCTATAGAGGACTGTGAAAGAGGAGGGGAGGGAGAAAGAGATATGCCTGCTGCCATCTGGAAGGCTTCCTGGAGGCGGTGGCTGCCTCCCATCAACTCCTTACAGAGTCATCACGGGCAGCAGAAATTTCCTTTAGGGACCAGAGTGTAGCTCTAAGAGTCATTGTTCCTTCAGTGTCCTCCCTGCAGAGGCTGGCAGCATGGAGAGGCACGCCTCTGCTTTCCCCCAGCGGAAGCTCTCGAGCTTGCTGAGCCCCCTTGAGTCTGAGGTGCGGGCCTTGTCAGCACCCCCTGAACTCAGACTTAGCACCTCATCTCCTAAATTAGTGCCTCCTAACTGCTCCCTTGCTTGACTTTGCAGGCAGAGAATCCTTCTGGAGCTCAAACACTTCACTACCGCTAGCCCAGGCAAGGTCTGATAAAGGGCACTGCATGGGGAAGAACAGAAGAGGGCGGGGGAGGGAGGGGAAGCTGGGAGCAAGATAAGGCTGGAGGTTAAAGGACCGGTTGCCAGAAGGGAAGGTTGGCGAGGAGGGAGGAGAGGGCTCCCGACCCAGTCACAAGTCCTGGGATGGCTTCCTGTAATTGGGTTGAAGCTAATTTCCAGACTTTCAGCCTCTCCCACGCTGAAGGAGGGTAGGAAAACACATCAAAGCCAAACAGCTAGAGTTGGTCCTTTCCTGGTTTGTCCCAACTGCTTCCCCGTAGGTGGCAGGGCTGAACAAAATTCCTGGGGATGTCTTTACCCTGTGGAGGAGCTCAGGCAAGGAGAGAGGTCGGCTGAGACGTGCCCAGGCCACGGGCTGCTGGCCCGACATCCGCACTCCTGGCTCTGCAGCCCCACAGCTTCATTTCGTAGATGAGGGGCCCGAGAGGGGAGGGGACACACTCAAGTTTAGGCCAAGGGAGGACTGGCCCAGCCCCAGGCCGAGGGTAATGTGTTTTCCACGGCAACTTGGGGCCCTTCAATTCTCTGGGAAGCTTCGGATCTGATGGCTAACCTGACCCCACCTGCCCTGCTGTTTGTCCTTCAAAGTCAGGGGGGAGGCGGCCCCCGGTGTCTGATTTCTGAATCCTGCCCTGGGCTGCCTGGTGTTTCACCCCATGGGCCCTCCTTCCTCTGGACCGGGCGGGAGGGCAGCCAGGACTCCTTGTGACCAGCTCTGCCCGTGACGCCTCTGGGGACGCTCGATGCAGCCGGCTCAGAAAGCAGCTCGCTAAGAGGTTTGCTGGCAAGGACTTGTCCCTGCTCTCGGGCTCCTGAATCCTTCTCTTGGTTGGCCTCCCGCCCCTGCCCCCACCTGGCACACGGCTGAGCTGCGGTCCAGCAAGGCACTTATTAGAAAGCCTTTCATTCCAGGCCAGAGGCTTACCCAGTGGCCAGGCTGGGCAGGAGAGAAGGTCCTATCCTGAATTCAACCCTATCTGCACCTGCGGCCTCCCAGGGGAAAGAAACACCCCCTGTTCAGTAAACAGGCCCATGATTTATATGCAAAGAGCCAACAGGGCACAAAAAGTCACACAGCCAGCTTGGATGCTTCCCTGGGGCTGCCTCTGGGGCGGGTTCCATGTTGGTCCACTCTCCTAGCTCCGGCTCTGAGCCTCTGGGGTTCACAAAGGACACCTCCCCATTCCTACCAGGGTAGGAGGCAGTGAGGTGTGTTAGAAAGAACATAGGCCCAGGAATCAGACAGCCCTGAGTTCAAATCCCAGTATGGGCCAATGACACATCTGCTCTAAGCATCAAAGTGCTCATGTGTAAAATGAAATGAAGACCACTGGGTTAGGGCCCTGGGGAGCCACTGCAGGCTGCTGAGCAAAGACAAATGCACCATTTACATACCTGGCCTAAATACAGCTCTACACGCTTGGCACAGAGTAAGTGCTTGATAAATCAGCTTACTGCTATTTCTGGGGTCCCTTAGCTCACCTTGAAAGAGTGGCCTGGCCAGGGAGCAGGGAAGGGAAACTCGCTTGTCCTTTCCTGTGGGAGGGCAGGGGATGCCCCCACCCTACTGTTCTGATCTTTGGCTACTGAGTAAAGCCTTTGCAAGGCAACCTCACACAGTGGCTACGAGGCCGGCTTTGGTGTCAGGGAGATGCACGTTCAAATCCTGGCTCCGTTACGTACTAGCTGTGCGCGGGGGCGGGTCATTTTACCTCTGAGCCTCATTCTCCTTACCTGCAAAATGGGGATGACAGTAGGATCAACCTCAGAAGGCTGCTGGGAGGGTTAAATGGGGCAGTGGATGCACAGGGGTTGGCACGATGTTGGGTACATGTGGCCCTCCTTGCCCCCACCTGGCTCTGGGCCCCTCCGCAAAGTCTTCCTGGGTCACTGAGGGTTTGCATGACCACATTCCTGGCCCTCTCCCTTGCCCTGCAGGGCAGTGCGGGCATGAGATGGCAGCTTACAAAGCCCTTGGCCCAACTTACAGGAAAACTGCCTTATGGGTCCCCCCTGTATCTGCCACTGAGGCCATCACTACCCCTGATCTGGGTGTGCAGCTGCCTCCAAAAGGGTCCTACTACCTCCAGGAACCCTTCCCTTCACCTGTGATTCACCCTATACATTGCTGCCTGGCCTGTCTTCCTAAAAACAGATCCACCTGTGTCTCTCCCCAGCTCAGGAACCTGCAGCGGCTCCCCAGCACCCATGCAATAATTAGTGCGTACTCCTGCTTCCACACCTCTGCACGTGTGGTCTCCTCTGCCAAGAAAGCTTCTCTGTGCGTCTTGGCACGTTCAAAGCCTACACATTCCTCAAGGTCTGCCTCTCAGCGGCAGCCTTCGCAATTCTACTAGTTGCCCAGAGAGTGCCCACAGTGATTTCTCGGGCCTCTGGGCTGGGCGCTGCTCCCTCCCTGCACTGGGGGCTCCATCTCCTCTCCAGCCAGATTGTGAGCTCTCGGAGGTCAAGGGTTCCCACTGCCTCTCTCATACCCCCTCCCCACCAACCTTTCAGCCTTGTCTCCAAGTAGCTCCAAAGGCCAGAGCCCTCTGGCCCAAACGGGCCACGTGTCATTCCCTGTGGCCTCCTCATACACCCTACTGTTGTGACTCTTCTATACCTCTGCTAGGAAATCCCTTCCCCGTTCCACCTTCTAATGTGGGAATCTGGAGTCTACCTCAAATGGCTCGTTGCCCAAGAAGCCATTCTGGCCTCCACCCCCCAGTCTGCACGAGATCCCACCATCCTCTGACGTGCGGCTTGGGTGCCTCTTCCTCTGAGAGGTCTGCCCCGCCCCCTAGAGCGCTACCCTCTAGGCCTGGCTCTGCGCACCTCCACCTCCCACACAAGCTCCCCCACGCTTACTGAACGCTGAAGGGACCCATCGCTGTCCTGTCCCTGTCCCTTCACAATAGCAGGGTTCGAGTCTGCATCCGAGTCCTCCCCACGCTCAGGAAAGAGCTGCTGAGGGACGCTGGGAGGGCAGTGGCCGGCTGGCAGCCTGCACTCACTCTCCCAGCATCGCAGCTGCTGGCCCACACAGGACCTTGGCCTTCGGGACACCATTCTTCCTCTGGCTCCTTCTAACCCCATGATGGCTTCTTCCCAGGCTCCTTGGCTGGTTCCTCCCCATCTCTCGACCTCCAAAGACTGCGGTGCCCTGGGGCTCTGTCTCTGGGCTTCTTTTTCCTCTCTCCTTCTCTTAGTGACTTCATCCAGCTTCAAACCTTAGAAACCACGCACCTGCTGATGACGCCCAGATTTCAATTTCCAGCCAGGGTCTTGTCCCGGAGCCCCAGACCCACATATCCAACTTCCTCCTCACATCCCCACGTGCAGGGCCCCGGGCATCTCACATTGCACTGAAAGCAAAGCCTGCTCCTCCCAGCCTTACCCATCTTGGCTAATGCCAACTCCTCCCTCTCCGCTGTGGCCCAAACCCTCGACTCTGTCTCTCACCCCTCATCCGGCCCCGCAGCAAATCCTGGTGGCCCTATCTCTGCAAGGCTTCCAGACCCTGCCCGTGTCTCAGCTCCTCTGTGTAACCGCCTTGGCCTGGCCACCTCTTCCCTCTCGTGTTTATTCCAAGGGCTTCCTAACTGCCCCCACCCCCTCCCGCGGCCCAGCACCTGCCCTTCCCCCACCCCACCTACCCCATCTGCCCTCAACACGCAGCCAGAGGGATTTTTAAAAACGGCCAGTCATATCATGCCATTCCTCTGCTCAAAACGCTCCCATGGCTCCCACCTAACTTGGAGTTAAAAACCACAGTCCTTACGGTCCCTGGTGAGTCCCGTGACCCAGCCCTGGCTCCCTTTCCGCCTCTCTCCCTCCCCTCCAGCCACATGCTGCTCCCTGAGCCCTCCAGGCCTACTCCCTGCTTGGCCCTGGCAACTGTAGGTTGCTCTGCTGAAACGGCACCCCAGCCACCATGCCCTTAACCTCTTGATTTTTCCTCATCTCCTTCACCACCAGGAGCATTATACACGGACCTGTTCGCTGTGCGTGTTCTCCTGCTGGAGTGTTGTCTCCTGGAGGGGAGAACTCTGCTCACTCCGCCCCCACTGCCTAGAACACTTTCTAGCCCACCACAGGTGCCCATAAGTATTTGGGAACAAAGGGCCCCCTCCCCTGGGTGGGGAGGGCTCAGGGGTACCGTGGCTCATTCACATCTCCCCATCCCTGGCTACATCGGACACTCGGATGTAATAAGGTAATTATTACCTTTAATAAGGTAAATGTGTTGGGTTGAACAAACTGAGCCCACCTTGTGGGCATCTGTGGTGACTTCATCCAGGGCAAGGTTAACTGTCTACTCCAGGGGCTGCTGCCAATAGACAAAGACCCTGTCACCAGGCTGTGACCAGATTGGCCAGGGTGACTAAGCATGCCCAAACCATTGCCCTGTGAAAAGCTTTTTGTTGAGAGTGAGTCAGTCCCTACAAGGGAATGAACCCCCAGCTCCCGTAACCTCCTCCCCAGGAACCCCCTTGCCCTCCTGGATCATGGTATATATCCCACTCTACTTGCTCTGCCATATTAATGGTGATGAGGTTTTCATGCGATATTATAGCAAAGAGAAATGGGTCAGGTTGGCAGCATACACTCCAGGAAGAATATTTAGAAGGAAAAAAGTCACCCAAGGCATAGCCTATTACCACAATATCCCCAGAGCCACACACTAATGGTTGCATTTAATTTAATGACATAATCCACAGAGACTTTTCTTAATCTGTAAAGAAACAACACAAATGTTTTTCTCAGCTTCCACAGAAAAACCCATGTGGCTGTGTGGCAGATCGTATTTTCCCAAAGACGGCTGCCATGGGATATCCCACCCCACCAGAAGGATGAAACTCTTCTTTTGACATTGACGCTCCTCTAATGGCTCCTCCCCTTGAACCTGGGTAGACCACTGTGATTATCTGGACCAATAGAATAAAGCAGATGGGATGAAATGCTGTTTTCTAGGTACAGACCTTAAGAAACTGGCAGCTTCCACATCCTGCCTCTTGAAATGATGGCTCTTGGAACCAGCCGCCATATTGTGAGGAAGCCCAAGATAGCCCACAAGGAGACAACACACTAAGAGGCCATGTGTCAGTTTACTGACTGACAATCCCATCTGAGGTTCTAGTCAATAGCCAGCATCAATTCCAGACGTGTAAATGAAAAAGCTCCCAGATAATACCAGCCCCCAGCTGCAACGTCAGCCTCAGCCTCTAAGCCTTCCCAGCTGAAGGCCCATACAAGGTGGTACAGAGATAAGCTGTCCCTGTTGTGCCCTTTCTGAATTCCTGACCCATTGAATTTGTGAGCATAATAAAATAATTGTTTCAGGCCACTAAGTTTTAGAGTAGTTTGTTATGCAGCAATAACAACTGGAAGGTTCTGCCACATGGGTTTCTAAGAAGATTAATTAAAGTGATATCCCCACTACCTCAAAGTATATTGTTTAAAACCACAGCAACCTGTATGGCAAGGTCTTCTGGTTGCATAACACCCTTTTAGGGATTGGGACCTCTCCATTTCTATCTGGTCTGGGGATTTTTTTTTTTTTTTTAATTTTTTCTTCGGCAAGGATATTTTCCTTGAATATTCCCATGATGGCTATTTCCTGGGTCACATAAAGTTGTACTCAGAGGCTGAGTGTTTCCAGGCAAAGGTTGCTTAGAGCCTCTGGAAGGAAAGGCATTTTTAAGGAACTATTCCTGGAACCCAACAGAATGCTCTTACTCGAGGCTGATTAATAAACGATGAGCAGATCTGATCGTGTCAATGCTATTTTAAAGCCCTCAATCCCCCCTCCCTGTTCTCCAACTTCAAGCTCCTGGGCACAGCGCGCAGAGTCTGTGGTCCAGGTCATGGCGAGCATTCCAGCCTTACCTCTCTCCTGCTTTCTCTAAAACAAACCATTAGCAGCTCCCCAGAACTCCTGGGGTATCTGCTGACATGGGTCCCCTGTGTGGGATGCTTTCCTTTTCAGTTGGCTTGGGACACACTTATTCATCTTTCTGGCCTCAGCTCATGCATTAGGGCTTCTCCCAAGACATTCCTGAGCCACCAAGCAGACCTGACCACTCCCTTGACACCCGTCTGGCTCTGCTGTGTGTGACTTTGTCCCAGCACTGCTTGCACTGTATCATACGTCTTTGCTTACGTGCGTGTGAATCCCAGGGGCAGTGACTGGCTCTAACTTTTCCCAGTGGCTCCAGCATCTGTCCCTAGGCCAGGCACAAAGAAGGTGGGAACAAGTGGCTGTTGAATAAATGAATGGCTAGTGGAGAAGCCGACAGCACCCTTGGGGATCTCTAGCACTTTACCAGGCCTCCTGGCCCTAGAGAAGCACAACGCACACAGCAGTGGCCAGCTACGGAGGAAATCCCTGTTGGAGGGGCAAAAGGGACAGCCACTGATGGCAGCGCCCCGGCGGAACTGATGGCTTCCTCCGCCCATCCCAAACTGATGCCGCGCTTTGCTGCCACCGAGGCTGGAGAATGTTTGGGGGGGCCGACTGCTGGATGAGGTTCCCTGTGACAAACAGCCAGACATGGTTCACTGAAGTAGGATGCTGGACACGACTCCCCACTGGAAAACAGGGTGTGTTTATAAAATGTTAATATTTTGTTTGTTTTTAAACAAGAGCTACAGGTGCTCTTGTTTAAAGTGACCTGGACACTTGTGTTTAAAAACCCTCCGACCATGCCGTAGAGCAAGCTCTGAACTGCTTTTATCTCTTCCGAGAGAAGGAAAGGGCACGTGGAGAAATTGCAGCCCAGAATGCTGCAGTGACGCCTCCGAAGTCACACAGCTCAGGGCAGAGCTGTGACCAGAAACTACCTTTCAGACCATGTGACCTCACCTCGGCCCCTCTGGGGGAGCCGCCAGCTGCATTTGACAGAGCCAGGGCCTCTTGGGCCCGTGGGCACAGGTCACAGTGCTTTCTTGGGTATACATTGTGGCCACACAGAGCCTTGCATTGACCACGACAAACACGGCCTGTGGACCAGAGCCAAGAGGCGCAGATGCACGGCCCTGATAACAAGATGAAGGATGATTATTGGAAAGGGGAAAAGAAAGGAAATCAAAGATGCTCCATTCCCTCGAGGCACATAAAGAGATGGCAGAGGCAGTGCCTGGTACGGAGTGGAGTCCCTGGGGACGGTCCTTCTAGTCGCTGGGATGGCTGAGCTGCAGGCAACGGACCAGCAGAAAGGGCTGAGCCCTGGAGCCACAGAGACCCAAGTTTGGATCCACCACTTACTAGCTGCCTCAGTTCCCTCATCTGTACAGTGGGAGCAACAATGCCTCCACCTTGCAAAGCATCCTGAGGGCTAGAGATCACGAACAACGCTGGACACAGCAGCTGCCCCAGCTGGCAGTTGCTGAGCCTGAGTGGAGGAAGACACCTTTCATTCTTTTTTTTAATTTTTATTTTATACTTAATTTTAAAGAATTTTAGATTTTCTTTCTTTTTGGTAGAGATGGGGTCTCACTCTTGCTCTGGCTGGTCTCGAAGTACTGAGCTCAAGCAATCCTCCTGCCTCAGCCTCCCAGCGTGCTAGGATTACAGGTGTGAGCCACCACACTCAGCCAAGAAAGACACTTTTTAAGTCTCACAACAACCTGATGAGGAGAGTACAATTCCTGTCCCTGTTTTACAGGTGGGGAAACTGAGGCTTAGAGAAGCTTGTAAATTCCCAAGATCGATGAACAGGGAGCCAGGACTCATCTTAGGCCATCTGCCTTGGTGGCTCTGCCCTTCACTGTTGTCCCATTCTGCTCCTGTCCAACTTTGGGGACTGTGCCTGGTACAGAGGGCCCCAAGGAAGTGCCCTCAGCCTCAAGACCCCCGGCCACCTTCTCAGGGCCCCATAGCATGGCCTGCCCCTACTTCCCACCTCTAGGCTGGAGGAAGGTCCCCTCTGCAGCAGGTACTGCCTCTCCCTGGGGGGCCTGGGCGCCGCCTGTAGGAGCCTCACCACGATACACAGACCAACCTGGCACCGCTGCCTCCACCAAACCCCCAGCTCCCCTTGAGGGCGGGTGCTCTTCCTCTGCCATTCTGGGCCCCTGCTGCTCTCCTAGCCTAGGCTGGCTCACAGGAGGGTCCGTTTTGGTCTCTTTCTCTGACAGAGGAGCCTGGAAGGCAGAGATGCTGCCAGATTCATCTTTGGAACTATCAAAGGGCCTAGCATGATGCCAGGTGCATGGTAGGTTCTGAGTAAACATACACTGAATTAAACCAGAGAGAGAACTGAGATGGGGCCCAGAGCTAGCATGAGCAGAGGCCGGACCAGGTGGCCCTCTCTCCATCAGACCCCTGAGAGACCCGCCTCCAGCATCCAGTGATGAGGAGGGGACCAGCTCATCTTCCTCCACAGACCAGGGGTCTTCCCTTTTTTTGGTCCACAGGCCCTTCCAGAATCTAACAGAAGCCACTCTACCCTCGCCCCTTAACTGGAAAGATACTCGCACACATTTTCCATTAAAGGCTGACAGCCTCACCAGTGCTGACACCTAACGGAGGAGGAGGCCTGGGCCCAGGATGGATTTCCTACAAAGGACAAGGAAAGGTGGTTACTTTGGATCAGGTAGACTGAGAATCAAATCTTCCTTTGCCCATGCCTCGCTGTGTGACTTCTGTCAGCTACTTTACCCCGTGAACCTCGTCTGTGAAGTAGGGATATTGCATGTTACTGCAGCAACTGCTGCTAGGAGATGCACAATGGGGTGTTTTTATTTTTTCATTTTTTTTTCCTTTAAATGTATAGTAAATGGGCTGCAGGGGGTGCCTGTGAGTTGCCTTTCGTTTGATTTTTTTAGGGCAGCAGTGATAGCGGCAGAAGCAAGGCTTCTAGTCCAAACATGCAAGCCTTGTGCCCACGGCCAGGTGACTTAACCTCTCTGAGCCAGCAGGGGGTCTGCCTGGGTCAAAAGGCACCAGTAATACCCCTTGAAGATGTGGCTCGGATGACGTGACAGGTGCAGCAGGGTCAGGGGAGAGCCCCCTCCCCACTCGTCCATGCCCACTGCTCACAGCCCACCCGAACCTCGTCCTGGCCGTGGCAGCCCTGAGCGTGCTTCCTGGGTGAGAACTGCCTCTGTTTTAGATCTTGGGGCCAAAACAACTCACAAATGCAGCAAACGTGCCATGGCCTGGAAGACAGCTCTCTGCTTCAGAGAAAACACACAGTTCAATTTCCCAAAGATCGAACCCCAGGAGCATTTCAAGGCTTTCCCGGTGAGAGCAGTTCTCGGAACTCAGGAGGCACCACCCTTGTGTGACTGAACAATTAAAGCCACGAGTATTTGTCATTCTCAGCAAAGGTTTTCGAGGGCGGCGGAGGAAACTGAAAAAAAAATCTGATTTTGGCAGCACAATTTTCAGAAATATATGGTAATCCATTTTTGTCAATCCACGGAAGGCACGGCTCAAATCATTAAAAAGCCATTGTCCTTAATCATGCACGGAGAAGGCCAGTCTATGCCTCTCAGATCATTTTCAAATGGTTTCAGGGTAACTTTCAAAAACTGACAGGCAAGCAGAGAGGGGATTAGGGCAGACGATAATCTGAAGAATTTTTCTTTCTGGTTCTCAGAGGGCAAGGGATTTATTTGAGAGAAAATCACCACCCAAACCTTGGCCTTGGTGGGTGGGGGCAGTGGCAAGGGAGACCCCAGCATGGCTCAGGCCTGACCTCTGCCCTCGGGGAAACTGCTGCTGCTTTCTCAGAAAGGCAGTAAGCAAATTCACAGCAGCCAGGGAACGAATAACTATGATGCATCATGACAGGTGCTAATGATAGGTAGAAGTCTGCGCAGTTGTTAAGGCTCAGCTGTGAGCCACCGGGACCTGGGTTTGGAATTTGACTTTGCCTCTCACTGGCTGTGTGACCTCACACAAGTTCCTGCACGTCTCAGAGACCCGGGTTCCTCATCTATAAAACAGGATGCACATCTCATAGGCTTGGGAGAGAAATGAGTTAACTCCTAGGAAGCTTTTATCACAGTGCCTGGTACATAGTAAACTCTCAACAAATGCTGGCTGAGCAGCTACCTCTGCTGAGGGAGCCTCATAGGTGGCTTTTGATTTGGATCAGGGAGGATGAGCAGGAGTCTGTAGGGTGGGGAGTTGGAGGAAGGACACTCCAGGCAGAGGACACAGCATGTGCAAAGGCCCTGAGGTGAAAAGTTGGTCAGGGCTGTGTGCAGGTATGTGGGGAGGAGACAAGAGAGGTGACACTGCCAGCTTGGCTGGAACCCTCCTGGGGAGCACTGTGGATGCAGGCTAAGGGGAGCCATGGAGGGGTGTCAGTGGGGCTGGGCCCGTGAGCAGCGGCATAGATGAGAAGCTAACTAAGGAGCAGGTGGGAGGCTGCAGAGAAGCCTAGAACAGTGTTTGGGGATCCAGGCTGCTCACAGTGTCCAGTGTGTCTTCTTCCTGCTCTCACACCATGTTGGGCACTTGTTGACTCTTAGGTGTCACCAAGGACTCTCATCTGGGGTCCCCAGGCTTTGTTTGAGGGAAACACCCTCTACTATGCCCAGCAAAGGTTCTGCTCCTGTCCCCTTCCTTAGGGCAGAGCTGTTGTGGGCAGATGGATGCCCAGGCAGGGACTGCATCTCCCAGCCCCGCCATGTTTAGGTGGGGCTGCAGGACCGAGTTCTGGCCAATGGGATGTGGGCGTAAGTTCCACAAAATCCACCGGTGGGATCCTCCAAGGCCATGGTGACCTTAGCAGTCACAACCTGAAGAAGATGGTGCCCCCATCACCCTGGGTCCCTGAGACACTGTGAGGAGTGGAGCTGCCCCACCGTCAATTTCACTTTACAAGAGAAAGAAAGTCTGTTGCCTCAATCTGCCGGTCTCTGGGGTATCTGTTACAGCAGGTGGCATTCCCTTGACTAAATACACCCAGGAGCAGAAAGGCCTTGGGCACCTTGCTTTACCTCTCTGAGCCTCAGTGTCACACAGATTGTTGTGAGACAGTAAGAGGACAAATGTGAGTGATGCGTTGCAAGCAGGGAAGAACCACAGAGATGCCATTCCTCACAGGATCCTGAGAGCCTGAGGCTGCAGAGGGGAGGGGACTCTGGACTCCCTGCTGAGGCAGAGGGGTGCAGCCAAGGGCCCCAGAAGCTCCAGGCAAGAAGTCAAGGTCCACCAGCTGGTCCTGACCCAGATTGGAGGCTCTCACTCCCGGCTTTAGTTCCACCCCTAGGCAGAGATGCTCCCCAAATAGCTGAGCCTCCTGAGGGAGGAAGCTGGGGCCTGACTTCCATCTCCTGGAGGCTCCCCTGGGAAGGAGTCAGCCCAGCCTCCTTCTGATAACTTGCTCCAACCTCTCACAACTCATTAACAGGAAATTGCATTCCCTGCCAGGAAGATGCACGCCTGATTCTTCAGACACATCAGGTGGACTGTTATCGAAACCCTGTCATGTCTCTGTGCAGCCCCTACACACTCCTCTGCTGCTGTCCTCTGCCACGGTCTGTGCTCAGAGCGCATGTTGCCTTTGGAGATCTAAAGCCCTGGTGTGGTTAAGTGATCTGCCTGCCCGCCTGGCCAGGAGCAGGGGTGGCGGAGGCTCAGCCTTGCCCAACTCCTGGGCACCCCACACTCCCAGCCCAGGACTGGGGCAGAGACCCCACAGTGGGGCAGGAGGAGGGCATGAGTCACATGGGACGTGATGAGCTGTCTCTGGCCTTTGGCAACTCTCACAGGACCCCAGTCATTCCCTGTCCTTCTGCTGAGGGGGTTCCCCCTGCCACAGCTCGGGGGTGGGCATGGAGAATGCTCACCCATAGCCTCTGGAACCTGGAGTCGGGGCGAGGCCACCTCCTCTTGCACATATCACCCACTGCCCCATCCTCTGGGAGGGACGGTGCCGATGCTGCCCTCCTCTACCTCCCAGGCTCTCACCTCCCTTCCTGCTGTCCTGCTCTTGCTAGGGGCATGCGAGTTCTCAGATCGCCCGACACAGTAAAAACCATCAACATCCTGGACTACAGTAAGGACGTAAGGCATCCATTTCCAGTGTCCTTCCACACACAACAGGTAAGCTGCACACTCCTTACGCCCACCCTGAGGGGTGCCCTTATTCCTATCTTATAGGGGAGGAAACTGAGACTCACAGACATTAAATGACTGGAGCCAAAGGTCACCCAGCTAGTCTACAAGGCAGTAATTTGAGCTGGGTCTAGCAGTCTCCAAAATAATCCTGGTCTTTTGTTTAATATATTCTAACTGCAAGTACCGAACTAAGAATTTTATACTTAATCTTCATAACAACACTGCAGCATAGGTGGTTGTATTATCTCCATTTCCAGATGACAAAACTGAGGCTCAAATAAGTTAAGCAACTTGTTTGAGGCTGCATAGCAAATAAGCAGGAACCATGGCCTGAACGCCTGCAGGGTTGGGGTTCTTTCCCTCCACCAGCCTCACAGGCGAGAAAGGTCCCACCTGGGGAAGGCAGAGAAAGAGTCTTCAATGAGATCCTGTCAACCAAAAAAGCAGAATATAAAATTACACACATGTTGGTTGCCACTCCATTAAAAAGCGTGTGTACATGGATCACACAGGGCAGGATCTGGTAGACGACAGTATGTCTCAGAGGGAGGCAGGGCCTGGCCACTTCTGTTAGCGCACGGCCACCCTCGGCAGAATTCTTCCTTGTAAGGATGGCTAAGGGTTAAGGTGAATAGGAACCAGGCGGTGCAGGTGTGCTGGCTCAACCTCTCCTTGGCCCTGGAGGCAGGTGTGGGAGGCATCCTCCCTCCCTCTCCCCAGGTGCAGGAGCCAACTGGCCAGGTGACCTTTCCACCCCACCACATTTCAGACAGGTCGTGGTCTCAGGCAGAGATCCAAGTAAACCAGAGACCACTGCCCTGAGCACTCGCAGCTTCTGAGAACGCAAAGGCTTGCAGGAGGGGCTGACGCAGCAGCCACAGCCCAGCAGTGTGAGGAGGCCCCACGCCTGCCGCCCCCATCACAGAGGCCGAGGCCAAGGAGCTGGTTTGCACTGCCGTCAAGAAGGCCTGCCCAGCTGGGCAGCTCATTGCCCACCTTTCATTTCATGCTACAGTCACACCCAACTCAATGTGCCATACCACTGAGCCCAGGCTGTCCCTTCTGCCCTAAATGCCCTCTGTGCCCCACCCTCCAGTGTGCATCCGTTGTTCTCAATTGCCCTGAGTCCACCCCCAGCTTTCAGATGGTTCCGATTCCCTCAAAAGTTATACACCGTCAACTTCCATTAGAACAGACGCTTTAGGAGAATCCTCAACTCTGTCTAGAGGGCAAAGCAGGAGGTGCAGGAGCATCAGGGGGAAGAAAGAAACTGAAGAGAGAGGCAGGAAGCCCAAGGCCACGCTGCGCACTCTGTTCTGAGAGGCCCTGGGATGGTCTGTGAGGCCTGTGGCGGCCTTGCTGTAGTGTGCCCCTGCACTCGCGCACCACCTTGCCCGCGACACACCGTGCCCTCGACTGGCCTGCTCTGCCCAGGGAGCAACAGCCCCTTCTTCAAAGCCCAGCTCAAAGCCACGGGCTCTGTGAAGTTCCAGTGGGGTCAGCGGCGCCTCCCTCCGTGCCCGCAGCGTTCTGACCTCATCACTGCGCGTGGATCCCTCCCTCCAGGATGAGAACTCTGTGGGGCGAGGGACTTGGCCGGTTCACCTCTGCCTCTCTAGCATCCAGCCCAGAACTGGCCTGGAAAGACCTTACGCATGAATGGATGAATGTGGATGAATGAATGAGCTTCCTTTCGCCAAGATCCCAGGACGCCTATTTCTCCATCTCCTGCTGGGCCCTCCCTCTCCAGGCACAGGAGGAGCAAACCGTGCCCTTTGTCGTCACCCCACGTTGGTATTGACCAGGGTTGGGTTTTAATGGTGCTTCGACAAAAGGCAGCTCCCGTATTCATTTTCCTTGGCTAATTACATTTCCCAACTGAAACGCTTATCTCTGGGCTAGTGTTAAAGACATAATCAGTTTCCAGAATGGATTCAAAAGAGGTGAGAAGCAAGAAAATAATTAAGTCAACTTCTGATTGAATCAAATAATTAAGCGGATTTAATCAGCTGCCTGTGATCTACAGTCCTGGCCTGGGCCTGCGGAGTGCATTGCTCTATCGGAGTGATCATTTCTGATTGTTTTAGACATGGGCAGCATTTCTTCTGAGAAGTAAGTAAAGGAGTAACTCTTTCAAATTAATGCAAATCAGAGTGACAGAACCCCAGGTTCCTGATTTAGACAAAATATTCTGGGAGTGGCAGGAAAAAAATCAAGGGCAGGGGGCGCTCTGTTCCAGAGCCACACCTAGGACCCATGGTAGAGATCTGGCACCAATGGTCCTAATTCCATACCCTTCCTGCATTCACGCCCTCTGCCACTGAGTAGGGTGTCTCTCCCTGTCCTCTTCTCCTGGGCTCAGCCACGTGGGGCTAACTTCAGCCAATGACAGCAACTGTGACGTGCACAGAGGCTTGAAAAGGCACTTGCGTGTTTCCGCTTGTTTTCTTGCCCCATTGCCATCTCTACGAGAGCACACCTGGGCCAGAGCTGAAAAGGAGAGAGAGGGGAGCAGAACCGATTTGCCCCCGGTGTCCCAGCCACAGGTGCCCTTGATCAGCCGACAGTGGTCCCAGATACCAGGTGAGCCCAGCCATGATCTGCAGAATCTCTGAGCCTTCCCAGCCCGGATCAGCTGAACCCCAAAGACTCCTGAGTTACCCACACACTTCTGCTGCGTGCCAGTGAGGTTTCTATTTGTCTGTTATGCAGCACTCTTGTGGCAACAGATAACTGATGCAGTATCCCTCAGCCTGGGTCTGAGTTTTCTCCAGCTCTGGCCTCTAGAAGATACCCTCCACCCTCAACCCAAGTATCACCTACAATGGAGGGTCATATACCCTGTGGTTTGAACAGTAAATCTTTTTTCGTTTTTTGAGACAGAGTCTTGCTCTGTTGCCCAAGCTAGAGTGACGTGGCATCAGGCTAGCTCACAGCAACCTCAAACTCCTGGGCTCAAGGGATCCTCCTGCCTCAGCCTCCCGAGTAGCTGGGACTACAGGCATGCACCACCATGCCCGGCTAATTTTTTCTATATATTTTTAGTTGTCCAGCCAATTTCTTTCTATTTTTAGTAGAGATGGGGGGTCTCACTCTTGCTCAGGCTGGTCTTGAACTCCTGACCTTGAGCGATCCACCCGCCTCGCCCTCCCAGAGTGCTAGGATTACAGGCGTGAGCCACTGCGCCCCGGCCTGAACAGTAAATCTTTACACAAAAACTCATCTCATCTTCATAAAGCCTCCTCGGCAGATAGCAAGACAGGGATCACTTGTCGTGTTTTACAGATGATGATGATGAGGCTCAGGGAACCAAACTTAAGAGCCAGAGACTGTGGTTAGAGATGGTGAGTAGAATAGATACATTAGCCTCTATTTTCCTCATAAACTCCACAAAAACAACAATACCAGAATTTTTTAAAAAAGGTATCAATTCACAAATATAGAGCAACCAGGGGAGAAGACGATAGTAACAAAATTTGTCAGCTGGAAAGGAGAGCAACTTGTAGCATCAACTTAGAAAAGCCAAGAAAAGGCTGGGCTCGGTAGCTCACACCTGTAATCCTAGCACTCTGGGAGGCCAAGGCGGGAGGATCACTTGAGGTCAGAAGTTTCAAGAACAGTCTGGGCAAGTGTGAGACCTCTATCCCCCTACCTTCTCTACAAAAAAATAGAAAAGATTAGCCAGGTGTGTGCACCTGAGTCCCAGCTACTTGGGAGGCTGAGGCAGGAGGATCACTTGAGCCAAAGAGTTTGAGGTTGCTATGATGATGCCACTGCACTCCAGCCTGAGTGACAGAGTGAGGAAAAAAAGAAAAGAAAAGAAAAAGAAAAGCCAAGAGAACAGAATCCTAGGCCGTGACAGTGCAAGCAAACAAGCACTCAGGTTTGCACTGGAAAGCCCCAAAGGCTCTAGGATTGGTGGCAACACCAGGTATCCCTGGAGGTGGAATAAGAGGCTTTGTTGAAAGTCAGCTTAAAAGGCAGTAAGATCCCTAGATCCTTTTTCTCCCTCTGTCAAGAAAATGTCCCCCTCTCATCCCTGCAGAAAACTGGAGGTGGAGTCTCAGGAAGGAGACTCCACCGAACTGCGGGATGCTCAGCAGAGGCAGAGGGGACCATCCTGAGAGCAGAGAGGTTAAGCAAAGGTTTTTGGACTGTCCCACTTTGTCCCTCTCGCCCACCTTGATCTCGGAAGGCTGCCTTCAGGAGTCCATTCTCTCGGCAGGGGAATGGAAGCATCTTCCATAAAGACTCATACCAGCCCTGGGGAGCAGGTCCCTGCACCAGCAGTGCCCCTGCTGGATCGTCCTGCCACGAGGCATCCGTCCGTGGAGCCCACTCACCACAGGGAGCCCCAGCCATCTTGCTTTCTGCCCCACATTTAACATGAAGACACAGCTGAGGGGCCATAGACATTTGAGGGAGAACTAATGTAAGAGGCATACAAATAAAAGAACACACAGGAAGAGTAACTAGGAGGACAAAGAGACTCTGTAAATGAAGAAAACTTCAAAAACAATATATCAGTGAGACAAAAGAAAATGGTACATCCATGAGACAAGAACAGGATGCACAAAAAACATTGACAAAATAAAATGGAGCTCCTGTAAATTAATACACAGTCTGACAGCAGAAATGGCAAACCCAGTGGAACAATTGGAAGATAAACATGAGGAAATTTCCTAGAGTAGAACTGAAAATAGAGACAGAAAATACAAGAGAAATGATAAAAAAAAATTACAGGACCACATTCAGGTCTTACATCCAAACTGTAGGAATTCCAGAAATGAAAAAAAATTGGAGGGAAGAAAATAATCAAAGAAATTATTCAAGAACATGTCCCAGAACTGAAGGCATGGATTTTTTTTTTTTTTTTTTTTTTTGAAAAAAAGACTGATTAAACCGAGCCTTGGTGAGGATGCGGAGTAACTGGAACTCTCAAACCCTGCTGGTGAGAATGGAAAACGGTACATCCACTTTGAAAGAGACAGCTTAGCAGTTTCTTACAAAGTTAAACATACAATTAACATAGGACTCAACAATCCCACTCCTAGGTATATACATAAGAAAAATGAAAACACAAATCCACACAAAAACTTGTACATGAATGCTCAAAGCAGCATTACTCATAATAGACCCAAACTGGAAACAACCCAAAAGTCCATCAACTGGAGAATGGAAAAAACAAACTGTGGTATACCCAACGATGGAACACCACTCGGCGATAAAAAGGAGCAACTACTGATACAACAACATGGATGAACTGCAAAATCATCACACTAAGTGAAAGAACCAGACACAAGAGAGTATGCACGGTGTGATTCTAAGAAACTCCACAAGGTTCAAACTAATTTAGAGTGACAGAAAGCAGATCGGTGATCGCCTGGGGCAGAAGTTGGGGAAGGATTGACTGCAAAGGGCATGAGAGAACTTTCAGAGGTAAAAATGCTCTTGCGTCTTGATTTTGGTGGTGTTGAAATACATTTTATTGTATTAAATTATACTTCAATATAGTTGAAAGTCAAAAAAGGGTAGAGCTACTGATTCCGACTGGGGTTAAAACCAAGGAGGCTCCAAGGAGGAGGCAATTCTGTAAGCTTGGTCTTTAAAATAATTTGAGAGACAGATGGAAGAAAGGACAGGGATCTGCCAGGCAGAGCAAACAGTATGAGTGTGGCCAAGTTTGCTAGCTGCCCCCCAGTATCCATTCTTTGATTTCTATGGAAACAGAAGGTACAATTTTAGCTGAGCACGTGGCCATGAGCATAAAAACTACATATCCTAGCCTCCCTTGCAGCTAGGAGTAGGCATGTGATCAAGTTCTGGCCACTGGGATGTCAGCTGAAGTGGTATATGCAACTTCTGGAAAATACGTTTAAAGGGAAGGGACATTCTCTTCTCTTCCTCATTTTCCCTTCCTGCTGGCTGGAATGTGGATGCAATGACCACAGCCAGAGCCCCCATCTTGGACCACAAGGTAGAAGCCACTACTGAGGAGAAACGGTGGAATCTGAGTCCTGATGATGGTGGAGTCACTAGTCTAGTCCTAGACTGACTACCTGGATTTGTAAGTGAGAGAGAAATAAACTTCTATTTTGGTTAAGTCATTGCTATTTTTAGTTTTCCATTAGTTCCAGCAGAATCCAATCCTAACTAATAAGATGAGCAGACGGAGAGCGATGTGAAGTGTTAACGTCCCTGGTGCCTTCGGCTCTCCTGGACACCACCATCATTATTCGACTCCATACTGCTTGAGGGCAAGGCCCTGGTTTTCCTCATTTTTCTGTTCCCAGGCCTTGGCACACAGCAGGAGCTCAGTAAAAACATCCAGTTGTCTGGAAGACCAGGGCATGGTCAGCCCTGGCACAGGACAGGCTTAGAAGCTCTCCGAGGGCAGAGCCTGGACCCTCCCGTTTGCCACAGGAACCCCTGCACCCAGTCCAAGGCCTGTTGTGAGTGCTCAGGTACTTTCTGAAGGAAGGAATGAAAGGCTGACGTAGCAGAAATCTGGGGTTTCACAGCCCAGCATCAACCCACCTTTTTTCTAGTTAACAGGTCTCTGAACTGCCTTCTAGGGGACCTCCCCTCCTTCCCAACTCCCAGTCTATGTTCTGCTCGAGGTGGAATGTCTAGACTTCCAGCAATGAGGATGATCATATGACCTAGGCCTTGGCCAGTCCACACTTTTCATCCCTCTGAACGTGAGGATTAGTAAGCGACAGTCAGAGCCATCAGCCCAATAAAAGCTTACCGGAGCTAATCTTGAGACTTAAACTGAAACAATCAAGAAAGTGGCATCAGCTCTTTTGCAGCAAAGACAAATTCGGTAGATGGAGGCTGAAGTTGCTGTACCAACTTGCTAACACGAAGGAAGAACCGGTCTGAGAATGAAGCCAACTCAGAGCAAACAGACCCCAGAGACAGAGGAAGAAAGGAGGGGACTGAGGAAGACTGCGTTCTGGCCTTCATTTGAGACGTGGATCAAGCTGTGCCTAGAGTCTGTCTAATCCTAGTGACTTTCAGTCAAGTGATCTAGTAAATTCCTTTTGGGCTTAAACCAAATGGTCTTGGCTTCTGTCTCTTGCAACCCAGAGAGAGCAAACCAACATAGTTGACCTTGAGGGTCAATGTCACCCTTAAAATATGTCATCTCAGGAGGAGTGCTAGCACATAATGGGGTGGGGGCCAGGGTACCATCAGGTTGTGGCATTAACTCCACTTCCTTTCGAGTGTGGCTTACTCTGAGAAGTCAGCTCAAACAAGGCTTCATTGACTCTACCTGGTATGTGACACTGTAAACCAATCTCACATTATCAGCATTGCAAAAATTCCCCTATAAAAACACAGGAGTCTAAAATGTTAATCTGAGAATTAGTGAACATTTATCTTCTTTTGGATCGGTATAATTTCCTCCCATTTTTTTTATCTGCTTTCTGAGCTACCTCATTTATCTAAGCTTTCAAAAGCTCATGCAAAACACATAATGCACTTCAGCTACAAAAATCAATGCTTGAGGATGTATTTTTACCAGGATTGCTACGGAAATTCTTCTACTGCTTCTCAGAGGCCTTACTGCAAACATTTTTATTTGTGAATAAGAGCCAGAATAGTTTCATTTATAAACAAGGCTTTTCCCTAATTATCAAATCAAGGAGGAAATATCATTTTATAAAAATTATACATTATTTATTATTTTTGATGGGATAGAAATTTATATTAGCTTGGGCTTCAAGCCCCTCATCTCCCCCAACCACCCAAGGCAACGGACTGACTTTAATTAAAGACCATTTACCCTGGGAATGGATTGCTGGCTGCAATTTGTACTGAAGGGACACATTTGCAGACAAATGGATTGCAGTCCTTAGATTTTGCCCAAACGACAAAAGAAGCGATTATGTTCCCTCATCACTTCCTCACTCTGAAGAACTCTATTAAGAGAATAATTTGAACTGACTCTCTGCTACTCTACATTTTAAAGTGTGATCTATTTCGATGCCACCAACACTTTTTTCCCCTTTTAAAAATGAGTGGTATTTAAGGAAAATTGCCAGCTGGTGTCTATCTGAGGAGGGGCTGCAGGAAACACGAAAGTTGATTTAACTCCCTCCGAAGCGAAGCTCCGGTTGCCTGCAAGTGCACGAGTAACCTGTAGCCTTGGATCGCAGCAGCGAGTAGCAGACGGAGGCAGTTCCGGAGCACAGGAGACATAATCAAATTCACAGGATGGCTCTGGACACCTTGTTCTACTTTTTCATTTCCTAGCTGCTTAGTGCCAGAGGGGTTTGGACCGGGCTGTCTAACTCCAGAGCCGCAGAGTTTAAATGGGACTGTTGGGCCCTGAGGCTTCCTGATTCATGTGAGGTCTGAACAGGGGCCCACGGTTCTGCCTCAGTGTGGGGCTGAAGGAAGCCCAAACTGTAGGGCGGCCTCTGGTGTTGTGTTAAAACGAGCCCCAGGAATGCCTTCTCTGTGGTCCTAGGATCACCTGTGCAGGCCGCATTATAATGATTTATGTGTGTGTGTACCCTAGGCTGCGTCCCCAACCC